>VZRH01003533.1:1101840-1229477 GCA_013397555.1 Urocynchramus pylzowi
ACACACACACACACACACACACACACACTCACACACACACACACACACACACACAAAAGTATGATTTATTAAAGTATTTCTTTGGAAGGAGATGGTAGGATTGTTGTGATGCTCCTTGGTTTTTTGAATTTTTCTTTTTGCCACACTTTTCTCTGCTGTATAGGCAAGAACTTAGAAAGAAATAATTTCCTTATCAAAGACACTTGAGCTTATGCTTTGTAAAACTTCTCTATATTAACTGTCTTTGGAATTTATGAGATACCAAATGTGGTTAGGAAAGTAATTTGAAGTAATGCTATAGCCTTAATGCAAAGGAAGTAGTAAAACTTGAAATAATATCACAGGTGGTAGATCAGTGTGACATTCTATATTGAGCTAAAAAGTTATGAAGTATATGTGAATCATTAAAGTTAATTCCTTATTTACATTGAAATATTTGTATTTGGATACTTTAGAGCAGTAATATACCTTTAGCTGATGTTTAACAACTCCTTTTTAGTTCCATCTCTCACAGGTTCTTTTAAGGCATATGCCTTCAGAGATATTTCTACAACATAAATTGATTACATAGGTAGAAGGTTGCTTAACTACATAATAATACCTGTTTGTTTGCTTTAGTAGAATATTTCTGTCTTCACTATTATACCAGGAGACTAGTACTGTATAATCCTATCTGGGCAACATGAAGAAAATTTTTAGGCCAGAGTAACTTCCTTAGATATTAAAGAAGTGATGTTCTTATCAGAAAAGGCGCAGCATTCTTCCTCTTCTTCAAGGGCAACAAATCCTCATTAGCACAGTCTGTAACCTGATAAAAATCTGAATGTGTTGTATTAGTCATCATTTTTCCAGTAGACTTGCTTTCATTTTAGATTGTGTACCTCATAAATTTTACAGTGAGCCTGAACAAATTCCCACTATTAATATAATAGTCAATAATGGTACTCATGTTTCAGTAACAGCCAGAATTACAGACATGAACCTGAATTTCTTCATCTTAATGAGTATAGGTTTGGTCAGGGTTCTACTCAAGACCTTAAATAAAAATAGAATTAATAAAACAGCTGTAGAAGTTGGCATTTGAGACCTAATCTTATTCTTCAAGAAGATTATCATAGTGAATCTTCATGTGAATACTCAGTTTTATATAGTTTATTTTTTCTATGATAAGGAAAGTGTTAACACAGTTAGGCAAAATTGAAGGTTGGGGGAATAGATACCTGCCATTCACTTATTTTTGTTACTGTTTTTTATAGCAAGAAGGTGAATCTTTCCCTTCTGGGAAATCTCACATATAATGTTTTGTTAGCCAAATAACTCCTCTGTGGCATTTAGTAGCAATGATATTTAAGAACATGCAAACATTGTTCAAAAATGAGCTATAGCTAGGACCTGTTCCTAATCAGCTGTTGTGCTAATTAGAAGTGCTACCAGAAATTTAGTAGAAAGAGACTGCATTAGTTCCCACCAATTCTTCTGATCATCCTGCCTGTCTATTCTCATAGGTGATATTTATATTACAAAATAATAAAATGCCGTATTCAGATTTCAAAAAGTAGTTTATATCTGAAGGCAGATATTAATGTTTCTAAATTTGTATTTCTCCAATATTTCTGTACACATACTTTGAAATGATGCAGAAACATGGTTAGAGAATAGATGTTGTTACATTTTACATGGTTATTTAAAAAAGGGTAAAATTCTGCCTGACTCCACTCTACTTTGTCTTAGTACTGCTGTCATCTCTAGTGCTTTAGACTAGAACCATATCCTCACTAAATCTCACATGTTGTATAATGATGTGAGACTTACTGATATTTTTAAAAAAACTCAGTCTATATTCATCACAGTTCACAGGCACTAAAGGAGGTTATGCAGGCACCAGATTTTGCTCCTGCTGTTTAACTCACAGACCTGCCTTTCAGCATGTCTCAATGATGTTATTTTCCTATGTGCCATCAGGGGACAGAAATGGCAAAGCATCTGCATAGTTACAGCAATGCCTTCCTTTATACAGTGACCTATGATGGGGGAAAATCTGCACTTTTTTCTGTTCTTTTGGGATAACTTTTTGACCTGTACCCATAATATTGATTAGGAGTAGAGGAGCAGTGAACTTCCAAACAAGCTATTGCCTGAACATGTCTACCACACCTGAGATGCAGTCACATGAAAAGCTCTTCAAGTCTTCAGGATGATTTTCATAAACTCTCTGTAAAATGAAAAGTCTTATAGTAATGCACAGATCACAGATAATACACCTTTAGCTATAGGGGGTTATTACAGTTTCTTCCATAGAAAAAAATATTTGTTAAATATAAAAAAATTATCTGCCCAGTCTTCTAGTATTGGCAGAACTTTGGAGTTCAACAAACAAAAGGAAACAAACAAACAAAAAAGCAGTAAAGGTAGAAAGTCATTTGCAGTAAGGAAAGGATTAGATTTCTGTGATGTAGCAGAAGAGACTGAGATGTCAGTTCCCTCTGAACTCAGTCCCATCATGTCACCAACAAAGATATTGTCGTGGTGCCAATACTGACCTGCGAGGAGCACCATTATCATTGGTCTCCTCTTGGACATTGAGTCCAAACTGGAGTGTGACCAAACAGCCATTTCCTAATTCACAAATTCTGCTCCCATCAGATAGATCCATGTCTCTTCAGAGACAAGGCTGCCCCTTCATCGGCTGAAAGTGCACACAGGAAAAATGAAAGCTAGTAAAATGCATTGCGCACAAAGTCATTCTGATGAATTATTCATAGAACTGATGATTCAATTAGGAGAACGTTTTTCTTTCTCAGGTGTGAAATTCCATGCAAGTTGAAATTTAAAAATAGTAATGGGTGCAATTATATTCAGAATATGTCAGATAATCATGTCATTTTTCAATAACGAATTAATTAGATAGTAATACTTTTCATACGCACACTCTAATTGCTTTCCTCTGAGGATCTCAGAATGATACAAAGAGCTAAATTAATTAGGCCTCTAAACAACCATTTGAGGAAATCATTGTCTTTTTCTACTCACTGTAAACTGATGTACCAAGTGGTGAAATTACATTTTTGCTAACACACATTGAGTTGGAGGAAAAATCGAAGAATGGATTTTTTTTTCTTTATGTTACAACAGAAGGTGTTTTCATTTATAGTGTTTATTTAAAAATAGGAAATCATGAATGCTTATGTATTCAGTCCCTATCACAAAATAGAAAATACACCTCTTCTGTTAAAAAAAAATAAAAAAAGACTGTATTTAACCATGTATAAGAAAGATAACTTTTAGGCTTCAAGCGAACTTCCTAAGCTGAGCAACCCCAAAAAAAATAATCACAGAGCACAGGTTATTCTTAGCAAAAGTTACTAAGTACTTTCTCTCATCTAGAAAATGCATTCACATAGTAATTTTTGATGACCATTTTATTTCCATAGAAAGAAATAGCTATTATTTCTGCAATCTTTTTCCTGTTGGCTTGACATGTATACAAACACTGATGACCTTGAAAATACAAATTACTAATTTTAATATGATGAAAATTAAATAAAAATTCAGCAGTATTAACAGCAGTATCTGTTATAGAATTGATGATCAAGTACATGATGGTCATATGTGCTTTCATCATAAGAAGGTATCTTTTATGTTAATTATAGAATGTCTGTTGTATTTACTTATATTTACTTCATTGTTATTACTAATAACAATGAAGCTATCAGTTTTCAATTACAGTTTCTCAAATTTGTAGTAAATCACCCATTTATACATTATTAAGGTAATCATCCAGTGATACTAAAAACTGAAAGCTGGGTCCACAATCAGTGTTTTGCAGGATGACTAATTAAGACAGCCAAATTCCTAATTAATAGAGGGATTCTTCTTGGCTAATGTCCCTGCTTTGACATATTATTCTAACCTGATTTTTGTTAGTTTTTCACCAAGATCAGCAATCCTCAAAGGACTTTATATTCTGCTACTTTATATTTCTATTCTGTTATTCTTCTTTATCTGCATTTGACCTCTGGGACTATTATGGTGTTTATATCTTAAATGCAAGTCTTGATGAAAGAATCACTGGCTATACAAAATAGTTCTATTTTTTATAGTAGACTTTTTCCAGTTACTGGAATCTACTGAATGTCTTTATAAAGAGAGACCTAGAATAAAACCACACAATTCTCAGTTCTTCAATCCAAGTAAATATAGCAGCATAACAGAGAAGATTTATGACTTATAGACTTCTTTAAGCAGAACCCCTCGACAAGTGCTAAATTTTTAGATGTGTTATGAATATTAAAAACTATGTAGGTTCTCTTGCCTGAGAATTCACATTACATTCAATGCTCTTGTGTTTATTATCTGTATTACAAGACATGCTTGTTTGGAAGAAAGCCATAAATGGTAGGAATGCTGGATACTTCAAAGTATCTTCAATGTTTAAGTACAGAAGGTTCTCAAGAAATAAAGATTATTTTCTACTCTCTCAATATTTTCCCCAATCACTTAAAATGACGGTTGAAAATACAAGTAGAACTTAAAGAAATTCATAAAATCTAGGCAGCCTTAGTGTTTTTCCAGGAAACATCAATTATTAGCATGCTGCACAAACCAGATGGCTGAGTGATGTTTTATGTTTACGGCTAACAATTTTTTCATCACAGTTGATAATTGGCTATTTTTGTTTTTTTTTTTTTTNAATCCAAGTGTATCTTCAGCTATTTTTAAGAGTTTCAACTAACCACAATTAATTTTCCATTTAAATGTCTAGGAGAACTGAAATAGTCTATAATACTACAAACCCATTTAACAGCTTAATTATGAAGTTTTATCTCTAGTTAGATTTGCTTTTTGTACTTAATTGTGTCATTCTTAGGGTGAGGAAATACTTACATATTTTTATTCTAAAACAACAAAAATGTATAACAAAAGCCAGTGAAAGAATGGAAATATTACAGTCAAGAAGAATTAGGGTTTTCAAACAGAATTAATTATATATTTTTGTTAAGTATATTTTAAAAGAAAACTTGAAGCATAATAGAATTTGGTGTGGCTGTAGAAGCCACTTTCCTTACCACTCGTCTCTGTGGAATCACAAAGTGGCACACTTTCTGTTTGCTTGCACTTGAGACAAAGGATATGGGCTGGATGAATTCACACAAACCCCAACTATGTTCTCAGGAAAGGACTGATGAGTATTTATTCCAGACACAGGAAGGTGAAATAAGTAAAACTTAGGCAACAGCTGATGTTACTTATGCTTTTCCTGAGTAAAAAAAATATATGCTATACAAGTTCAGAAGGAACTACTTAAAAAGGGAGGCAAGTGACAAAGAGAAAACCTTGGTAATGAATCACCTACTGAAGGTCATTAAAATCAAACTAAGATCCCAATAGAGGGCACCAAGAATAACAAAAATGCAATTAATTTAAGCTTTGTACTCCCATAATTACACTTTCAAGATGAAACGTATTTATGAGGGGGTCAAGATATTTTATTTGAAGAATGCAGATTTCTGCCACTGAAACTATTTTAAGGGAGGTCAGACTGGACATCTTAAATGTAAACAATATACACAGTTGCCTGGAAATGAACAAAAAAGGATGAAATTCATAGGATTAAGTCATTTTAAAAGGCTTGCAGCAAAATTACCTTTTTTTTTTTTCCTACAGTGATGAATTTCATTTGCATTCATTGAATTTGCAACAAAGATTGAAAAGAAAAAATACAGGCAAAGGGTAAGATGGATTCAGAATTCAATTCATTCTCAGTTCTAATGCTCCCACTGTCATGATCCATTTGAAACTTTATAAAGGAAACCCATTGAACTGTCTTAACTGTCTTAAGTAAGTTTTGCTGAATGAAAGAGTGGATTCTGTTAATGAGCAGGAATTACTGAGAGGGCATTCCAGAGTTGAAGCTGGGGAATGGATGAACTTCAGAAGAGTCAATCTTATCTTTCCCTTCGTCTTCAGAATTTGTAGCATTATATATTTGAAATGAAGACACAAGAAAAATATGCCATAGTGTTACAAAAATGTTCTCTTCAATTTACAATTTCATGGTTCAATTATAAATAAATAGCAGAAAAAAACCACCCTAAAATAAATAGCTTGTATTTTATTTATCACATTTTATAAGATCAGTGTTTTCTTCCACAATTTTATTATTCTACAGTATAACAGTAAGATGGCAGAAGAAAGACATTTAAACTAGAAATTCCTAGAAACAATGTGTTTCCTATAAAATATTAGTGGTTTCATAGGCTTAATCGCTTTCCACTGATACAAGTGAAATAACTCTGTGCACCAAAGTGAGCCATGCAGGCAGTCAGTAAAGGACAGGAATGTCCAGCCACCACAGGGGACACATTTCTTCCAGCACAAGTCTTCCCTTCTCTAACCTCTCCAGTCCTGATTCCCAAGGGAACATTTATTAAATACTTCCAAGACACAAAACTGAGAAATTAAGCTTTTATACCTCACAAAGCTAAAAATCTTGATTTCCACATAATTAACATCTGTTTTTATATTCCAAAACAATTATTTTTTCTGATTAATCTCTGTTATGCAAAATCAGAAAGTTTTTCTCTCTTTTCCAAGTGAGATAATGATGTATCTCCTTGATATTGTGTTCCTCTCTTCTAGTGTTGCCCTTCAACCCTTCCTCTCTCATTATCTAGTTTATTTATTAGAGGCATTATCTAGCAACATGCTAGGAATGCTAGCATCTGATCCTGTGTGAAGTCTGCATTTTTCTCATTTCACAGAAATTAATGAAATTGTAGGCATTTGTTTTCTTCTATTGCATTTCTAAAATCTATTTTCAGATTTACCAAGTCCATCTTGAAAGGCATTCACTTTTGGACATGAACAGTGACAGACTTACTTTTCAGTACTTATTTTAAGCCCAGATTTTTTTTTTTTATTATTCCATTATTTGCAGCACAAAATGCATAGCACAGGAAGGAGACCCAGTTGCAATTGAAAAATGGGAGTAAGACAATGCAGAATAAATTTCCTGTTTTCACAGGCAGTTTCACATGTATGCCTCTGAGATTCAGCTGTGTCATGAATTTAGACTTTTTGTGGTGGTTTAAGTTTTATTATTTGTTTGGTTTTTTTGTTGGTTTGTTTTTGGGTTTTTTTTGTTTGGTTTTGTGTTTTGTTTTGTTTTTTGTTTTTCTCTAAATACTCTGGGGGTGGTTATTACTATTCATGGTACATATTACATACATCCATTATCAACTTCTGCACAGTGTCTGTCTGGAATTCATGCTCATTCAAATCAGAGAGCTGAGAACTTCATCTGACAGAGCTTTGTTTAAGTGACTGTACTACACAACCTTGTCCAGAAGAGACTGACAGTATTTGCTCTTTTTCTAGCTGTCCATACCTAAATTACATTGTGTGGTTTTGGTTATTTATAGGACAACCTGAGTATTCCTTAATAGCCTATAAATAGAATTCTCCTATAGTATGCTTCCTGTGTGGAAGCAGAAGGAGAAAGACAGGATATGACTGAAAAAAAAAATTATAAAATATAATAGAAATAATAAAGTAAAGAAAATGAGAATAGAAGTATAAATGAGGATAATAAAAATTTGATTAGTCTCTTCTATCTGGAGTGAGAGGTCATCATCATGATTCCATTGATGTTTGCATGGAGCCAGCTACAATTTGCAGACAAATCATTGCATCTTTCATAGTTTAAAACAATATTTTATATTGAATTGCTTTCACTTATTAAGATATCACACAATGTGGAAATACTTAGAGCAGAGAAAACAGACAGATGGCTAAGTAAATTAATCTATAAGCAGCAGCAGAGCATAAGGTTAGTTGCTGACATTGACTGAATCTTGTGGAAGGTGGTAGAAAGATGACAGTATTAATTAGTCACAAACATGAAGGTGAAAAAGGTTGTGAAAAGCTTGTGAAAGGGGAGGAGATGGGTTAGGAACCTGTCATTCAAAGGGAGGTTGACATTTCACATTTGAGATTTATAACTGCATTTTAAATTCCCTACAATTTTATAACGTTTTGATTGAAGACTCTAGTTAAAAACATTATGAAAATAGGAAAACATTTCCAGTGTTAATCTACATTCTTGAATTCAGTTTCAAATGCAGGCATTTTTTTTTCACCATTTGTAATCATCATGCAGTAAAATGCATCATATAGAAAATAGAAAATAGATCAGATTATACTACAAGGTGCTTTAATTTCTCTAAGCAGATTATTTTTCCTGTTCTTCCATATTACTAGAGAATTCTTCTTTTACTGTGTTTCTAATTGCAATATATATTTGAGTAATATATTAGTATAAATTTGGAATAGATGATGCTCCAGAAGCTGCACTATTATATTTGTGGTAAACTGTATATTGTGTTCCAAGGTAGACTGCATTCTAAGACTTTTTGCTCTGGAAGTCAAGACATTCTTAATCTTTAAATTCTGACATCATTACACTATAAAAATTACATTAGATATTTTTCATACATTTTTAACAAGATAATCCAACTTCACTGTCTTTTTTGTATCTATATAAATTCATGTAAGGCACAAACTTTTCTTAATTTATTTCACTCTCATTTCTTACTGAACCTGATTTTGAATAAATGCTAAGCACTTCTACATCACTTGAAATAATGCATTTTAAGGTCTTCTGATGAAGGAAGAAGGAACCAGTGTCAAAAAAACCCCACAGCACTGAACACAAGATAATATTTCTATGTATGACTTAACAAAACATTTCAAAATTTTGTTTGTCTTTTATTCTGTGACAATCCATAAATAGATACTAGAAATATATGTCACAGCAATACCTAAATGTTGATTTAAAAAGGCAAATGTTCCCTCATTTATTTTCTAGTGATATTTGACACAACTTTTCTCCATTAATAGCTTAGTGGTGATAATTTTGCATTATTTCTACTGAATACATTTAAAAGCAAAAAGAAACAAGAATTGTACTACATCATAACTAATTTGATAAGATTCTTTGATTTCAGAAACAGTTCTATGTGCTGAGTGGGAAACAGGGTCCCTTGAGTGCTCTTTCCTGCTTCTATTATATTGCTCCTCACTTTGTTTTATCCAAGATGGCTTATAGGTTGAGTGTATATAATTTCAGATTACTCATTAGCTCAATTCTGCTTTCATACCAAGATTTTCAACTAAAAAATAATTTTTTCATAAAAGAACAGAAGCAAGAATGTAATTTCTTCCAAGATTTGTAGAGATCAAGACTGATTATGAGAAAGCAAATGCTTGGATGTTTTTCTGTTAGTAACCTCTTCTATTTATTAATGATCATGTTACATAAAAGGAAAGTAAGAGCATGTTTATGCATGATAGAGATTTTAATGTAAAAATAATCTTTGAAAAGACATAAACATTTGACACTAGCTCATCAGTCATTTAAAATTTCCAGTTTATATGTTCATTTTTCTTAGTCTGCACTTGTGATTCTATGCCCTTAAATCCAACTTTAAAGCCTCAGAAGAATTTGGCATGGTCCATGGATCATACAGACATGAGAGAAATCAATTTGCAGCAGAAGCTAAAGAGTGAATACTTAGGAGATGAGAAGGAAGGGAGAAGATGTTCTCTGGGATGCGTTCCACCAAGAAATGTTTGATGCTGAAACTCAGGTCCTGAAATGGTGTGTGATACTAAAGAAAAATTATGGATAAAAGGAGAGACTGGAGGCATGGTTTGGATACTGGTAATCATCCTATAGAATGAATAATACATCACAGCTCTGAAAAATTTTTGCCAGTGCTAGGATATTTTTCATTAAATAGTGATTATTAAACCTATTAAAAGTGAATTTAGTTGCAATAAATAAATATTTGAAAGCTTAGGCTTATCTTTACATGTTTTCATATTTTTTTGCTTAGAAAAAATACTGAATATGATATTTTACAGTGCACTTCTAACCTAAAGGAGTAATACATTAAAGGCATCACCAGAAGAGAGTTTTTGTCTCCTGAAGGGTTTACAAAATAGTGAACATAAAATATATAGCTTGCTTCTAGACACATAAGTATCTTAAGAAGCCTGTGCTGTTTTGTTGAAACAAAGTCGCACCATTCTACCTTTTTCATAGCTATTAAATTTCAGGTAGCATAAAGAAGATGAAAACAAACATCCATTAGTCTCAAAAAGACATCAGGAAAAAAATAATTGCCTGGCCTGAACCATGGCTGAGTTGTAGAGGGCTACAAGCACAAGCACAGAGAGCAATGTCTGAATGCCTAAACCAAGAACTACTTGTATGTTTCTGAAAAGAAACCATGCTGACTTTCAGTGCAAAGTATTTGGAAATGTTTCATAACTGTTTTAATCCTTAAAACATTACCTCTGGAACCATGAGAAAGAGTAAGGAACTGCTGATGTCCAGCACATACTGACCCTCACTGCTATGTGCTTACATAGCTGTCATCCACCTGAGGTACTGATTTATCTGACAGGGGTTGGTATTGTGCATAATACATGAACACATGCAAATTAGGATGAGTGGAATAGTCTTTTAAAATTAATTTTAGTTCATATCTGGAACTCTGCTTCAAGATTTATGCTATTATTTCATTAATGTTTTACCAATGTATTATTAAAGGGTTTTTTACATAAATCTCATTGAGAACTAAGGCTCAAAGTTCTTCTCTCCAGCCCCACTCCCCAAATCACATCCTTGGTTTGGAAGGAATTATACATTTCTTATATTCTTGATAAAAATCTTTCATAGACTCATTCCTTTAAATGGTTTTAATTAGCAATGTTTACCTTATAAAACAAAGACTTTGTATCCTCTGAAGACAAATTTACAAAAAACTATACATGTTCTCCAAGCTTAATGCTCATACAGTTCTCTGTGCAGTAAAGCTATTGTGTGGTATAAATAAGTACGTCTGAATAAGAGCAGTGCCTTCTATTTAAAAAAAAAATTGTTTATAACCTTGACTTTTAAGTCTATATGACTTTAGAAACATAATCCCTATAGATAGAAATTATTACCCTTGTTTTTCTTTTCATCTTGCTTAAAAATACTCTTAAGTTTCAGAAATGCCTCCAGGTTTTTGTTCAAGAGAAGGGCACAGCCACACAGATACATACAAGCATGCACATAAACACACACACATACCAATACACACACATTCATTTTGATTTTCTCATGGGCTGTCCTCAAGAATTTGGTTTTCTGAAGCCGTTAAGATTTTTCTCAAAAGTGCATTGAACACATTCTGAGGATCAAAAGATTTGGAATTGGAATATTGTTACTCTCCAATTACATTCTTTATAAAGAGGAAAAGCATTCTCATATAATTAAAACAGTGTCTGTTTCAAGGTTATGTGGTCATCTCTAGCCTACCTGATCTTTATCAGCCATATCAGGTGCTTAAACAGAGCAATTAACACTTTTGTTTTTTATTCTGGAAAGTGTATGAAAATATTTTTTTTCCCTTCATTTAGCTTAGTATAAGCAGGCATACCAGTTTTATATATAGAAATAAAAGTTATATCTATATTTATATTTATATGTGAAAGAATGTGAGGAATCTAGTTCCTTAGTGTAGCAATCTGTCAGTTTTAAATACTTAGAACACTATCTGAGCTGCTTGTTGCAGTCTAAGCATGACTTACACTTTTTGTCAACATTTTGGTTAATTCTTTTAAATAATTTTTGAATGATTTGTCCAATTTACTAGATTCCTCAGTAATTATTCCTTCTCCTGTTCTTTTATATGAGGAAACACCTGAACAGTTTTGTACTGTACAAGTTGTGCTCTCCATTTATCGTATAATAAGAAACTCTTGGCTGATTTGGAAGCTGTTTATACATGTGTTCCCAGTTACATTCCATTACCTAATATGCACTGATAATAGAATGACCTTCTCCAAAATTACCTGTGTCACCTTGATTTCCACAGGTGTTATTTAACAGTGATTGTACTTTTCCAGTTTTATTGTAGAACAAATTGCTCGTGATCTCTGATGACATGCAGCTGGTAATGCAGGTGCATTTATAACACAGCCTGAGGAAATAGATTGAATATTTGAAGCAAGAAATCTCGTTTTGATTTCTAAAAGATGGATGTCAACTCTATTTCCTCTCCTTCTTCTTTTCATGTGTCAAATGGAATTTATAAATGCAATTATTTCAAAGACACTTTAAGTAAGAAAAGGAAATAGAGAGGAAAAAAGGAAGTGACAGGTGACAATGGCATCAGAATTAAAAAATACTTCAAATATACTATTATTGTAACTAACACTGTGAAAGCTGGAGCATTCTAGACTTGCTTTATCTTTTGATGTAATGAGTCTATTTTTTCCAAAAATCTATATTTGCCAAAAATCCTTTGTCTAAGCTAGTACTGATTGGTTACTAATATTTGAACAACTGACTTTCCTCTGCACACGTGGTGGTGTTGGTCTGGCCATGCCAGGGTATACTGAAGGAAGACCCAATGCCAGAAATCAGGAATATGTAGTAAAGTGACAAGTGGCAATGACAAACAGCTGCAGATGGCCCAGCTTCAGTGTTCAGGAGAGCTCTGTGGCCAGTAAACCTGTTCACTGGCATTGGCCATGAGCAGCAGAGCTAGTACCAAGTAAACATGTTCTGAGAGAGAAAATGTGGATTGGCCTGCTGGCTTGACTCACCCTCCTGGTTTCCCTGTGTAAAGCCCCACCAGAGCACTGAAAATGCCCTTCACTGCAGGCAGTTTGTTGCACAAAGAGAGGCTGACAAGACAGTGCAGCTGAGGCTACACATGGAGCTTGTTATAAATATCTTTTTCATTCTTAATCCAAGGAAATCAAACAAGAATGGTTTGGAATTGTTTTGTACCAGGCTTTAAGATAATTTTTTGTTCATAATCACTTTTCTTGTTAAAATTGCACTGGTTCAGTCCTGAGAACAAGGGATGGGTAGGGGATAGTGCCACGTGGTCTTTCCTGTTTCCATCACAAAGCATTGTGGAAAGTCTCAGCTGATGTCAGAAAAATGCCTTCCTCTGAAACTTCTCTTAGGAATCAGTTGCTTTGTTGGTTCTTAATTCCTTTTAAGAAAAAACTAATGTCATGTGCCTCATTAATTTAATATTCAGTAAAGGCTGACTATATTAGTGAAACTTTAAATTTTTATCCTCATTTTTTTAAAAAGGGTTTTGTTTGGACATTTTTCAATGAGGGTACAAGAAAATTAAGATCAAAAACCTCACTGCGAGGTGCAGATACTCTTTTTCAAAGGACCATATTTTATTTACCTTAGCTTTTAAAATAATAATACTAATACTATTAGTATTAGTAGTATTATTTACATGAGCTTTTAAAGATAGTTGAGATGGGGCATTTTTTCAGGGAGTCCTTACAATACAATTGAAAGAACAGATTAAAATATTGATTTCTAGAGTGAGACTAATCTCAATTAACGTTAACTTTCTCCAGTTAAGAACTGTGAAAAGTTTTTCAATCTCAGCTTTAATTATGTAAGTTTGAAATACATTCAGCAGAATTCTAGACAACATAATTGCAACAACTTACAAAATCACTCTTCTGAATGATCATATGCATCTACTTCCAAATGAGATGTATTGCTGATTCAAAGTTAGCTTCTGTAATGACGACATTTTGGCAGCAGTATTTTTTGGAGCACCCAAAAATAAAAAAAATTTTTTTAAAAAAAAGGGGTAAATATCACCTTTTAATGCAAAGGCTCTTCTGTTTCAGGTATTGCCTTTGCGTGTTGTTTTCCTTTGACCTGGGTTTTCTGATAAGAGGGCAACTCATGTCCCTGGAATGAGCACTGATGATGTTAATGGAGTTGTCTTGAGTGAAATATTTGTCTCAGTTTGCAAAAAAAAGCAGACAAAAATTCATCATTTGGCCCAATCTAACACAAGGCAGTGTGTCTGATGACTCATACAGTTCAAAAACTCATGTTGAAATATATAAGAGGTTATAAATGATCTAGCTGGAGCACTTTGGACTTTGGGGAGTTGATTAGGAAGTGCCTTGCCACTACACTGTCTTTAGGATAAACAAGGTAGGGTCCTCAATCTCATATCTGTTTATCTTGCATCACATCTTCCTATGATTTATAAAAATTTCATTAAGTCTCATTATTTTTTTGTTAGGGAATTGACCAACAGGGAGGATAAACTGAACTAAAGATTTAGGAATCGGTCTGTGGTAGATTTCAATGGCAATTACTCATCTAAATATCTTTGAGAATCTGGTTGTCACCATTTAATCAATTGTAATTCCCTGCTCTAACGTTAGTTTAATGTTATCTGATTGCTGTTCACTTGTGATGCTCCTGAATGTTTGTCCCTTAAACAGTAACAAAGAGGTACCTGATCTTCATAACCTGTTATTGGATGTGCACCAGGACTACTTTGCCACTTGAGTAATTGCTGTTGGATTCTGAAGTGTTTCTGTTTGAGTGAGGCTTGTCTGCTAAGTAGGAACCTCTGAAAGGAGGTAACAGACCGCTCTCAAGTCTCAGAGGACTATGAAGCTGTAAATGGAAACACTTCTACCATCAGTTACGATACTGGATTTAAAATAAAAGTGAAAAATACGGTGCCATCCTAAGATAATGCAATACATTTCAAATATGGCACAGCTTGATACAAAATAAGGAGCAGAGCAGTGCGAGACTTGCTGAAAAAGCTGCTAAGGGAAAATCTTGCAATGGCAAGTGGGAAAACTACTATCAAGCCAAGTAAGAAAAGCACTGCAATGCATTATAGTTAGTATAAAGTGGTTGCTTCCTCACATGTATGGCTTTGTTATTGTACCATTGCCATCAGTAGAGAAGAAGAAAAAGATTCATGGTCTTGATTTTCATATCTTTGTGTAACTGGTAAAAGAAAGAATGCGTGTGCTATATAAAATAATTCAAACTACAGACAGCAGTATTTCAGAAGAATTTCAAGCTGTAATCATGACAGCTGAAGTGCTAAAAGAGTGTGAGATCATAATAATTACAAAGTTTTCTCTCTTGTCAATGTTATTAATTACCAGACCTTTTTTAATATTTCACTCATTTAAAACCTAGAATATATTTGTAGCTGACAGAATTTAATATATGCAGAAAATTAGATTAGACAGTACTAGCTTTTTAATGTAAAATATGTAATGACCAGAAGTTTGGATTTAGCAAAGAATATTCTGCCAAATGACAAGTACTTTAAAATATGTATTAAATCTTTTCTTCTTTCTTTTCAATATTTGCAATAACTGTGTCTCCAGTACACAATCACCTTACGGGTTTACACTGATTTCTGAGGTTTGATTATCTTACCAAACAAATCCACAAAAAATCCCATTAGAAATATATTTGATGAAATTTTCCTAGACATATTTTAAGTTATTGGAAAATGAAAAACCTGCCATGTATGGCAAGGTTTTATTTTCTTATTTAAGAGAGTTTAGTATCTAAAGCCTAAAAGAGGAAAGCTCTATTCATATAACCAACTACTGTTTTTTACATAGACTCAATAATAGCATATGTATATTCATAAGGAGAAGCATTCATTTAAGTCATCAGGAAAAGTGTAATTACCTCAGTATGCAGGTTTTTGCAAAATCCTCTTAGGTCACAAACTAAGTTAATCTATATTTAGCTCAGAAATGATAAACCCACTGAGCTTACAAATGTCCATTTATATAACATTTGATAAAAACACCAGACCAGCTTGAAATAGGCAGTTAAACAAGAGGACTACAATTACTGCCATGTATGTGACCAAGGCAGATGTTAAGTTATAAGAATAATTCTGGTGAGATATACCACCCTTAATATTACTTCTGATTGCTATAGTAATTTAATAAATCTGTACACTTTCAGTGTAGTTTCCTGTGAAAATCTCTAAAACTAGGTAGGTCTTTCCTTTTTAATTTTTTTTTTTTTTTTAATACCTAACAGACCATTTTCTTATGACCCAGCACAGCCTCACTTAAGCTTGTTGGGTACTAAAAGTAGTTCAGCTGTGCTAAAAAGAAACTAAGAACCAGTGACCCACTCAAACATTGTCCCACTCTCTTTTGTGGATTTTGTAGAAGTGACTATTATGAAGACACAACCTGCAAGCACATTTTAAAACATTTTTAGCTATTCCTGATGTTTTTGAAAAATAGGTGCTGAACTGTGTTTTATGGTAACTTATTTTGTTCAGAATTCAAGATACAAAATGCAAACTTTTACATTGCACATTTTATATGTTTTAATTACATGATGGGCATGGGTGTTTTACTGCAATAATTCTTGGAAAGAAGTATTATTCTCAACTTAGAAAAACAGTAAGCTTAATTAATGCAAGTTTTCCAGTGCTGTTCATGTCACCAATCATTTAAAAAAAAATCAGGTCCAAATGATCGAACTGTAAAACTAGCTGCACAAGTTTGTGCTGTGAGCCAGGATGTGTTAGAGGTTGCTCAAAATGACCCAATAGCATGATGCTTACAGAGTGTAAAGCATCAAGATGTTTTTTTCTCTTCTTTGTTCCCATGCAAAACTTTCATAAGATTATGAGAATTATGTTAATATTAAAAAAAAAATAATCTTGTTTAGTCTCCAGGGTTTGCAATCCCAGTCAATACTTCCTCACACTTGTTGGCCACTGCACAAAACAGTGATAAAAAGAATAGATGTTGCAGAGCAAAAAGGTCACATAGGTGTAAACTTAAGTCACATAAGCAAGAATTTTAAGACAATTTCTGGTTTCATGCTTAGAATCAAGATGTGTTTCTGCACCTGTAATTGTGGACAAAATGGAGATAACATGGTAACTCTGAAGGTACTGAAGCCTTAAAAGTGTTTTAAATTTTATTTGGTAAATTGTATTAATAATTTATTTACATAAATAATGGTTTGTGGTTTTTGGGTTTTTGGTTTTTGTTGTTTGTTTTTTTTTTTAACAGTAATGAAAAAAGAACAAAAGCTCTTAGAACTATTTCAGTGTCTTGGAACATGAATTCTAAAAGATGTACAAATTTTTCATGATGACAAATATTTCTGGGGACCACCTGGATAAGAATGGGTAATGTAATAAAATAACTGTGAATGCTAAAAAGGGGGGCATATAAAGCAAGAAAAAGCGTATTTCATCTAAATTGCTCATAGGGCTTTTTACTCTGTCAAATATGGCTGATATCATTTGACTGATATAAATTATTATTGATTTCCACGCTCTGAGAAACCTTTTAAGCCCTGAACAAAGATTTTAGTCCCTCCTGGTTTTTAAATAAGATTTTTTTATTATCCTTTACAAAAGGTTTTATGAAGTTATTCATTTGATTATCCCATAATAATGAGTGTAGTTAAACAGTACATTCACAGAAGATAAGGAACTGCCTCATCAGAAAGAATTTTATGTTCAGAAATAAGGCCCAAATCCACAGAGCTCTTCTATACACATATTGATGTCAGTAGGAGTTCAATTTGTCACAGACTAAATGAATGCATTTGATACAATTTGTGTTGGGAAAATCTAAATAAGCTAAAATAATTAGGTTCATAGATCTACTAATAGCTTACAAAAAGGTGTCATATAAATGATCTCCAAAGATCGCCTTCTCTGAAGCCCTTTGCATAAGCAGCCTCCTGTATTCAGCGCTGTAAAGATACCATGAAGGGATGCTCACAACACAATGCAATACTTTAATTTAATCCATAATGGATCCCAGCATTCCTGCTATAGTAGTTGGTAGTAGTTAATAGCGGGTAATAGTAGTTCAGTAGAGCAGCAGCCATGTAGGCACCAGGCTCTGGATGAGCAGCATGAGTGGACTGGCTTTTGTGAAACAATTGAGTATTGCTTCTTCCTCTTTGAAGCCATGTAGGAGTAAATGCAAGTTGAAGCTTTGGTGCAATGATTCTTTCACAAGGAAAGTCACTGACACATCTGCTCTGTTAGCTACAGAACCTGGGACTTAACTGAACAAATACACACAAAGATGTGATGTCCTTGAAGAGATAGGGCCTTTAATCTATAAAACTGGCTACATTTAGCTCTATTCCTGCTACAAGACAACAGAAGCTTGAAAGCTACGTCACTCTCATGACCTATTAGAATCCATACAAACTTTTCCGTTGACTTCATTGTATTTTGGATGAGTCCCCAGTTCAACAGTAACTTCTTATTCTGATTATTTTGCTGATGTGCACAAACCTCTAAACATTTCTATGAAGCAGCACCTTCTATACATAAACTCCATAATGGCAAACCCAACATTTTTAGTAGATCTTAGAGTCAATGGCTGACAATGATTAAGACACATAAGGCAAAAAGCCCTGCAGTTCAAAATGAGAATTTCAGAAGAAAATCAGTGCTCCAGAAGGAAATTTGGCCGTTGCACTAGAGATCAGCAGAGATGGGGTTAAATACAATTGATGTTAGTCTGTGAAACATCAATGCATGACATTTCACAGCAGTTAGTATGCCCAGATGCCCCCAGAGCTCAGCTCGTTCCTCCTCCATTCTCCACTGCACTTTGAACAGTAAGACACCACTAACAGGCAGCTACCCCATGTGCTTTTGAGCCACTTTGCAGCAAAAAAGAGCAACACATGAGCTGGACTTTTGTCAAATCCTTTCTGGAAATCTGAACATGTGATGTCCATTGAATTCCATTTTTTGTCTCCTATGGTAGTCTTGTCTTCAAAGAAACCTAACCAGATGGTGAAGCTTGCCTTTCCTTTCTTAGAGGCCATCAGTCTTTGCTCACACTGTGTGTTTCTAAGTGTTTTTCCTGTTTTGATCTCTGAGAAAGACTTTGTAAGACACTTCCACTTGCAACTGAAGTTTAACGACATTCTCAGATGTGTTCCAACTCTTTTGTTAATCTATGGCTCCGTGACAAGTACCTGAAACTACTGAACTTCAACTAAGACATCTTGATAAAGTAAAACGTACAGAAGCTTCCCTGAAACTCTGGTCATAAATCTCAGCTCACTATGAGTAAATAACAATGACTTCCATTTATGAGAGCACCTTTTAACCCCTAGTATCCCAAACGTTCTGCAAACTATTTTCCTGATTCTACAGTTATCTATTTCAACAGACAGACGACAAAGTTCTGCTGTCACAGATGGGTAACTTCTTGCATCATAGAAATCACAAGTGGGAGAAATTTTTCTGCTGCAAAATAGAGTAAAATACCTCAATAGGAAGAAATTTACGTTTCAATCATTTTAGAAAATTCTGGTGCAATTTGTTAAGCAACTTGAACATCATCGTTCAAACTCCATTTTGCCTGAAAAGTAGGACTCAAGACTCCAACAACATTTAAACATAGACCCAGTAGATTCTGATGAGAACATGTTTTAAATTTAGTCTCTGAGTCTGTTTTTCCTGTGTATTTTCTATGTTGTATAAATGCATGATCAATATAGGCTCTCTTCTATACTGCTGGATTACTGTTACTACCTCAAAGACTAATTACATATTCTTGTGACATTTTCTATTCAGACACCACCAAGGTCAAACACTCTAGCTTTTATGAGTGCAAAACAATGCTAAAAGTTATGCTTGATGATTCTATATTTACTCATGACAGCATAAGAACAATAATCACAGTGAAATGTAAAAATTGGCTCCATTTTTCTTTTGGAGGTAATAGTATTTCAGAGGATCACTTGTGTTAATATCTTTGCTTCTTGTCAATCAACAAACAGCCATTGTCTGTGTGCCCTTAGGGGGGAATCAGAGTTTGTGGAGGAATATGAATCCACATCCTTTAGGTACTATAAACAAGTGTATATTCTTTGTCTGTGTTCTGTATTATGCCATAACTATGTAATCTCTTACAGATAGACCAAAGAAAATTCTGAGGTAAAGCTGTGTTATTTGTTGTTGATCTATTGCAACTGAAACAACATCCTGCTGTGAGGTAGGAATTACTCAGTAGACATCAATTACTGATATAACAAGTTGATCTATTTTCAATGAATAATTTGGAAGTTATAGCCCTCTACCTCTTTGGAACCTAACAATAAATAGAACTTATTACTGCTATTTTTATTTGCTGTGGTTAGTAATCATATAAATAAATAGAGTTTGTATATTAGTTATGTCATAAATAATGTTACTTCTGTTATTTATTAGGTCACTAATGCTACATGCTACTGCTTCTGCTCTAGACATGAACTAATGGAATTATTTGACAAAAATATAGCCAATGACTATAGAGAACTAAAACTGTTTATTCATGCACAAATGCCCTTGATTGTAGATAAATAAAGGTGATCAGAAAAATAGTACTGAGAAAAGTTTGCACTGTTTCCCATAGTGACTTTCTGCACAGTACAGCTGTAATAGGTGAGTAGCAGCTTTGGTGACTGAGGAGAAAGGTTTTAAAAGATTAACAAAATGACATGTTACATTTCAGTTTCTACAGTTTGGGGTTGATAGGGTTTATGTTTAATTAGCTGTTCTAAATTAGGAACTCTACCTTCAGTTCATGTATCAGCTGTAGAAATTTTGTATGTCTTGAAATTTAATTCCATTTAGTGAACAATCTTTCTTATCTAATTCTTACCACAATCAATGATGTATATTTTCTTCTAATCTTTGCCTTTCTAATCTAAATTCTCTGAGACAAAGACACTGTGGTATGTGAAGCATATCTAGTTCAATACAGTGTTTGTCTTGGTGGAAGAACTTGTAGGCAGTAATAAACTGATGCTTGTAATAAAATAGAGAAGAGAAATTGTACACATTTAACTCTATTAATATACATTTTCAGATTTTCACTGGGTAGTTGATTTTCTTTAATTTTTATTAACTGGAAGCTGTTCATTTTCAGATAATTTCAGTTTAAATATTAAAATTGTGGATTGAGAATGTGCACAATATACTGCAGTATAATTTTAAAAAAAGGGCAAAAACAATCCATGTTTTTTCCAGTAATTCTTTTGTCCTTATTGCTATATATTGGGACATAAAAAGAGGAAGATGAGAGTTAAAAAGAAAAAAAACAAAGAACCATGCAATATGTATAATTGCTTTTGGGTTTTCACTCAGCAAAAATTTGTGATTTATAATTTCATTGTAATCCAGACAAGGGAGGATACATGGAAAACCTATGTAAAAATGTCTAATTTAGATATGTTCTTGAGGAATGAATAAGAACTTTTTAATTGAGATGAATAAATACTGTATTATTGAGAGATTGCTTAGAGTTATCTGTGAGGTTATCATCAGTTTATCAGTCACAATACCTTTATTTCCATTACTGACCAACTCTTACTTTTCAAACAATTTGTTCCTGCTTACTTAGCCAATTCTGCTTGCCACATACAGGCAAAATCATTCCTTGTTGTCTCATAGTGATCAATTTATACCTTGAATTTATGTACCTTTATATAATTTTTTTTTCATAGCCTCCACAACAGCAAATATTTGATGGAAAATCATAAATATTTATCTTTCAAAAAATGAAAGATTTAGACATAGCAAATAAAAAAAATAATATGTGCTTTTCAATATGTGTTTTGAAACAGCCATGTTAATGGTTATGTAGAAGTTTCACCTTTAGCACATCTTCCCTAACTGTACTTCCTTGGAAGTCTGATAAAGCTGCTACTCACAGAAGATCCCCTAACAGTTTCTGATGGATTATTTCCATTTAAATATAACAGACAGATGGATTACTCTTCTAATTGACCATCAAGTTAATGAGTACTAGCCATAAGCATAGTTATCTAAAAGTCTGGCTGCCTTGCTTTTTGGTTTCTTCATCTGTCATCAATTTATTGTATGACAGATGCATCATATAAATAAATTCTGGCTTAAATTTTGTTTGTTATAACAAAAATTATGGGTATTAGACATTTCCAATCTTTTCTGTTATGATTCAGATAAGAATATAACAATGGCTGTAGTGGTTCAGTCGGTCTGCTCCAATAATGTCATACATAGCGTGAAGCAGATACTCAATAGTATGACAGAAAAAAAAGGATATATCTATTTATATCCTTATATAAATAAGGATATATAACAATATATTATATTCTAATTATATTCTTCTGACTTGTATCCAAGCATATTTACCTCAAGACATACTTGGGGAGATTTTCAACTATTTTGTAGCCGACAGGTTAGTTTTGTTCAGTGTCCCTTGTGTCCATCAAAACTGTCTGCAGCTACATCATATTCTAAATATAAGTAAACCAAGCCAAAAGACTCAAGTTTATTAACTTGTATTTAAAAAAAGGTTTTTTTAACAAAATATTTGCTCTTTTACATGCCTAGTCGAAAAAACAGTTCCTATAATTCTGATCCAAAGCATAGCACATGATTTAGTAATACTGATTTTTCAATACCTCTGAATTCAACAGTCCCTTATCAGTCAGCTGTCCTAGGATTACTATCAGTAAATCTGGAAAACCATCTAGAGGAAAATACAAACTTTTAGCTTATGAGGAAACACAGGTTTTTGTTTTTTTTTTTTCTTTCTTTGAGAGAAATAACCGGGCTCTTGGACACAGACGATTGATTTTGGCAAAGTCAAAACATTAAGGAGTCAGCTTGTTTTTGTTTTGCCTCTATAGCAGCATAAGTGTATTATTGTGACTCTTGCCTATTTTCAATTTCATGGAGGTACTTGAACTACTTTCTTAGAAGATGGATTTTCCATGAAACTGATTTCCTATTTCAGGGTCTCTCCTGATGTTGATGCAAAATTCAGAAAGATACAGTGGAAGTGTCATGTCCTCCTCCTTCTACATACTGCTTTCAATTAGTGCCTAAAGGGTGATGTTATCTGATCTCTGTCATCACAGAATGACAGTTATTTGCTGTGAGTTACCATTCAGTCCATATAGAGCTGCATTTTGAAAGCTTGCAGGTACATCCTCTGAATTCACACATTCCTGACTATTCAAAGTACTGTAACACATGAGGAACGTGACTCTCACTTATTCCTCCATTGTGCCACCTTAGCATATGTATATTTCACATTTGCTTTAGCACAGTGCTTCATGTTTTGCCTTGCTTTGATTGACATTCAGCATACTAAATTACCTCAGTTCTTGAATATATTTGACTGATTATAGCCTTGAGACACCCTCTGTTAAATGGCTGTGCTCTAATGTTCAGAAGAAAACACTCTGATAATCAAAGGAACCTTCTGTTTATGCACTTCTCATTTGGCAGTATCACCAAAATGCTTTTAAATTAGTCTGTGAGCTTTAAAATTTATAGGTTTATAAATGCTATTATCTAGTTTCATGTTTGAATTTACAAATCCTGTTAATTCTATGTCACTTCTTTTAAGTTTATTCAGATTTCTATATCACCTGATTGGCTTCTATTCCAAGACAGTTCATGGCCTGGAGAAAACCTTTTCTTCCTATAATTTAGAGAAAGATACAACTATGACAGTTAGATACAGCTAATAACCAGTTATAAGAGCCATAAATCACATTTTAGAGGATGATAAGGAGGCTACAAAATATTATATACTGTAGTGCATTCTCTAATACCTATATCAAAACCTATTTCAAAGATTCAGAGAGACTCAAACCAGTTGGCTTTGGACACCTAAACTTATTTTTGAGATATTTTTGGTAGAAAAGTTATAAGAAACTACTACCACCTCAGGAAGAAAGCTGTTGGCTTATATTTATGTGTTAGGGCACAGATTTTGCCAGGGAATTCTGATCCAAGTTTGGAAGATCCTTGAATTCAATTGAACAAGATGCCAATTCTAATTTTAATTCTAATAATTCTATTTCTAATTCTAATTCACAGTCATATTACAAATAAGATTTTTTTCTGCTCCGGGCACAGCCTCTGTAGATCCAGAAATTACATCATAATAAAATGAATCATAACTAAATCTTACAACAAAGCATGAAAAGTCCTAAATATGGTGAAATCCATTTTTCTCACATACAAACATTCTGTTGGAAAGAAATCCCTATCAGACCCAAACTCAGAATCAATATGAAGCCATATGAATAAAAGATTGAATTTTCTTCCCTTCTTTTCAATGCATTGATAAAAGCTGATATGAAGTTGACATCTTCAGCCTCACAAATAAAAAGGGAGCTGCAAAGAGAAAAAGATTCTCCATTGTCTTGTCTTTTCATATTTAATCAATATGTTATTTAAAAACATCTGAGGGAGAGAAAGAAAACATGATTTGTGAGTCTAGTAACACTTAAATTGGATCTGTTAATTTCATTTGTTCATTATGATCTATATGCAATCCTAGAATGTCCACTTTTCAACAAAGTTTGTTGGTTTATTGAGAACTTTTTGTCCACTTACAGAACTAGCAAATGCAGCTTGAAGGTTGCTGTACTGGCTGGTTTAACATCTCTGAGCAGATAATTAAAATGAAACATGAATTACTTCTTCCTTTCTTTCTTTCTTTAGATATATTTCTGTAGTACTGTTCTTGGACATTTTATTCTTAAAAGTCCTCATGATTCTGTGTCCAAGTGCATTCAAACATGATTCAGAATCAGGGAGGGGATTGCAAATGCTGATCTCCATGGGACCACTAAAGTCATGTGTCTGTCACCTGCTCTTGTTCAAGTCCCCTATGGTGTTAATTTCTCATGAAGCTTGTTAAGCAATGCAGTCATTCAGATACCTGTTATTCATTCTGGTAATTCACATAAATGAGTCCCTGTTAGTATGTTGGCTTGTCTGCAGTTCTTAACTTTTGAATTATATAGGCAGCAGCTGACATATTTAATCCTGGCTCACTATTTTAAACCTTATAAGCACTGTTTAAATACCTCTGTTATTCAATGAGGCTGATATATTGCCTAGTTTTATAGTGATATCAGAGTTGGGATTGAAATTACACCCGACGACAAGGAGTATCTCATATGAGAGGAATTGGAACAATGGAGAGTGATGCATGTTGCAGAATTTTTCAAATTTTACCAGATACATATTGATTTTAGGTCTTAGCATTTGAAAAACATCCCCAGAGGCATTTTGAGTTCTGATAGTTCTTAGCTGTAGAAATATGTATTTAGGCATTTCCCTCTTCTGAGTATTTCTCAACAGATGCTGTAGAATAATATGTATTGTGAGAGTTCTCATACATCTTATTTTTACAAATGACAGGCTATATCTTATTTAAGATGCAGATATACAGTCCTGGCCTTAACACAGAACTCTGGAAAGGATATAGCATGGAAAATACTGCCTATAATTCTGCTTCTTTCTACAAGTGTTACTGAAGTCAGATTGAAATTAGAGTGAAGACAGTGGTTAACTTAGTTCCCTTTTGGAGAAGTTCTGATAAAGGTGATTTTTTTCCTTTATATAAAGTTCAATGTACCTCTAGCAACATTCAAAATTAATGCATTGCCTTTACATTATATTCTAACTATTTCAACTTCATTTATTTTCAGTGCACAACATTACTAATTAAGGACTTTGAATCAGTGGAATTTTGAAATATTCTAGATATGTGGTTTTTTACTTGGCTATGAATTTTTCTATTATTTCCTGTTTATATATTGTCAGACTCCTTTGTTATGTATTTATTAATTAAAACAAAGAAATAAACTGTGCATTTACAGCCACCCATCAAACAGAAGTGTCTTCTCAACATCTGGAACCAGCTGAGCTCTGCTAGTTTTAAAATAAAATAATCTACTAAAATATGTCTTGAAGAACCAAAAATTCTGTCTTAATAAGTTTATTGGAAGGTTGACTGTAAGTTATATTGGCAGAACAGAGACATAATTAATTCTTTCTTTCAGTATATAAATTAGGGTGTTTAATTCAAAGTGTGGACTCTTGAAAAATTTTCAGTTTTGCCACATTAGTAAATAAACAAATGGAACAGAATTAAAATGGTGCTTTATCACTGCAGGATGATATATCACAAAATATGGTTTATTCAATTATCTTGACAACTGAACTACGATTTTAACTATTTATGATAATGATTTCATAATATAGTGCTAAATATTTTATAATGTATTTTATGAAAATAAAAAAAAAGGCTGATAAATTCTTGCCTGCACACAATAAAACACAGGAGCAGGCTGCTATGAAACCTTGGCCAAGAAGCAGGGAACACAGAGATACTTCACACGTAAATCATAAAGTTTACAGATTATCAAAATGCAGCCATTTCTATGCAATTTTTGGTGAAGCAGCACTGTGAACTTCAGTAGTAGAATCAGGTCCATTTTTATGCTTTCTAAAAGCAGGATTGTTTGAATGAAGAGTCAAATGCTTCTGGCTTATAGTGAAACACTGCTCTGTTTCAGATTTTCTGTGTACAGACTGGAATTACAACAATTTCTCCTGCACAACTCCAGCTATGTTAATGTCTCTAGTTGCCATCTCACATAAGTAATTAGATAAATTTAATTTACAGGTTTGCCAAAGAGCTATAAATAAAGGACTTAAGGAAGATACCCACCTGATATACATTTATTTTCAGGTGCATGAGATTTGCTTATATTTTTTAAAATAGTCTTACAATAAAGAAGAAAACTCTTAGGGTGGATAAACAGTAGTACTCCTTTGCTTATTTTTGGGAAATATTACCACTGTGGCTTTTCCCAGACTTGTAATTTATAAACATAAATATCAGGAATATGTCTAAATTATTCTTACAGATTTGTTCATTTCCCTTATTTAAGTGAACCAACAGTTTTTACCAAGCAAAGCAAAAATGAAAAAATGAAAACACCTTACTTCTCCTGTCATTGCAACAGCAATCAGAGCAGGTAGGTTGTTAAGAGAAAGAGATCTAAAAGGCTTTAGGAAACAATTTTTATGAAAAAAAATCTTTGTGTGACTGATGTATCAAAACAAAATTAATAAAAAAAATTAAGCATTTTAAATTTCTTAGTATTTATTTAAGACAGAGAGAAACAAAACTCTCTGCATGAAAATTTGAAATAGCATATTTTACTAGGTATGGCATTTTAATTCTGATTTTTTATAACAATTCAAACAGGCGAATAAAATGAATATATAGTGTGGCATTTGGATATAGCCTTACAATATCAAGAAATTTGTCAGAACTTTATGAAGAGAGGGAGTATCATCAATATATTAAAAAAATCAACACTAAAATAATAAAACCACTGATAGTAATTTTAGAAAATACAAAAATCCTGTTAGCATTTACATTTTTTTAAAATTCAAGACTTCTTTAAAATATCTTAGTAGTTGAATTTGTTAACAGAGGTCATCAGCATATGTCTTTTTAATCTCCTGTCATGAGTTTTATCTCCAATCTCCCAAGTAGTTCTTTTGTACAAGGTACTTCTATTTCTAAACCTCTGTTTAGAGTCAGTCTGTATTCCCCAAATCTGTAAAGTTTGGGTTGTGTGAGAGAATAGAACTTCAACAGTTTTCAAGTGCATCTGTAGGTTATTGTGTTTAAATATCACAATAGCTTCTTTGGACATTAAAAAAAAAACCCCTGTGAACACAGTCCCACTGTTAAAAGTAATTTAGTGTTGGAAAACAAGGGGGCAGAACCTCTCAATTGTTTTCTGTCTGTGCTTATATTGAAAATAACAAAGATTGTAGGTGGAACCTTTTCTTCACTGCCATGTAGTTTAGGCAACTTTTAAGTGCAGAGCACAAGTACCTAGGCAGTCCTGGTAATTATACCTTCATTTAATATTTTTGGGCTATTTCAGGAAGTCTGTTACCTCGAAGTTTCTGTGGCAGGCAGTTGGTGTAACACATCACAGCTGGTGCTTCTCATGGCAAATACAATGGCTCAGGTTAAACACTCCCATTATTATGTTTTCTTTTTTCCTTCTATTTTTCTCTCTACATTAAGTAGGTCAAAGCATGTATTTATAGAACCAATTTAATCAATTTCACACATAGAAGATATTTCCAAACAACAGTAACCATTTATTTCTGATTTTCCATTTAGCAGAAATCAAGTTGTGTATATTGCTTTTTTTCATTTCATAAAGCATGCTGGGAAACCCCAATCTGGCAGGCTCTGTGAAGGATTCCATCTGGACTTTTTTGCCCAGCAGAGCCTTCTTTAATCTAACTGCATTCTATATTGAGAAATTATTTTATTTTCTATCTTTAGTTCGTGCATTGGCTTGGCCTTGTGTTTCATCTGCACAGAACTGTTGCTCTTTCCATTTCTAAGACACAGAATGTTTACCATTAACTGTGGTGAAGTCTCTTGTGTTTTTCTCATTAATATAAATAATCCTAAATATGACACTAAAATTCTCACTAAGAGCTCCTATTTGCATCAGTATACATGGTTTAACAACATCAAATATGGTTTAACATCATATTTCTTGCTAGAGCTAAGGCACCATAGATCTACCATATATAAAACCTCTCCATTCAGCCATACTTGCTAGGCAGAAACTTCCTCTCTTAAAATGTGTTTATTCTTTATATTGGAAAAGAAAGACATAAAAACTATCAGGACAGACAACACTAGAGAGAGAAAAATAAGTCTAACACATACCAACTGCTGTTCTTTACCCACATATTTCAGTCTACTCTTAAGTCACCAAAATAAGACTGATGTGATCTATCCTCAGCAGAATTTCCTTACTGAGTCATAATTATGGAGGTTAAGGAGAGAAACTGCACAGAAAACATTTCTCCTGCTCCTCTGGATGAAATCACAGAGATCAAAGACTCCCAACATTTATCTCTTCTATTTTTGCTGACAGCACAGCAACTAATCTACTGGTTTTTTGACCAGTAGAACTATTTCTCTCCCCAGTAAAACAATTTTAGACCAATTATTTTCTTGGCTTCTGATTTAGACCTATTATCACCTGGCAACTAAAAGCCTAGAAAGTGCTGTGAGTGGATACTCTCAGAGACATTAGTCAACAAAAAAAGGCACCATGGAAAAGTGCTACACTGCAGAGTTCTAGATGTAACTTTTAATTTCCAACTCTTTAATTTTTAATCCATAAGGGGTTATTTATATGTGAAATTTCTATTTTTTAAAAAAAAAGTAAAATGATATAACTGCAGTGTTATGCTCATACCTTGCTTGCTGAGGCAGGCCAGACAAAGTGTCATAGTCTGGCACTGTGCTATGTCCATTCACTCTCTTCCATAACATTCCAAAGTAAGAGATTCATTTTTCCTCCTGCTCATACTAATGAGACTATTTCTTTGATTTTGATGGAGGAAGAACTACACCACTACTGAGGAAGTAATTTGGATTATTCCTCTAATAATCTCAATATATTAAAGATTTAAAGGAAGTAATCCAGAACATAAAATTCTTGAGATTGCATTTTAGCAGTAAAAGGCAGAATCAGGGAAAAGTCTGGGTTTTTTTCAATTAAGAGAAGCATTCTTTTTGCAGCAGAAAAAATACAAAGTGAGAAGTGTGACAGCAACAATAGGTTGCTCAGGTTGTGTGTTGAGCAGTGCTTTGAATTGAGAACTACAAGTGTTTTAACTTGATTCTCTCATTGCTACTATTCCTCTAATTTTCTACTCGAAAAAGCTCAGACAATACTGTGTGTTTTCATAAACAGGCAATTAGATGTTGCGAGGTTTTTTTGGAAGACCTCAAAGGAAAGACTTACCAGGTGCTGATTTGTGGATACCTAGAGGCTCCAGCTGATGGGGATTTGATGAATACTGAGGTATTTAGAAAAGTGTTTCCACACTCACAGCAGCCATTTTTTGGAATAGTGACTTGGGGAAATGTGACAAATAATAGATGCCTAGAGATTGAATATAAATGAAACCAAATATCATCATTGTGTGTCTGACATGTGACAGAGTGAATGAGGCAATCATCTGTAAATATAAACTGTACCAACAGTACTCTGCATAACCTGTATCTGTAAGATTTACTACAAACAGGGTAAGGGACAATTTTCAGGGTGTTAAATTCATGGCTGTCCTACTATGTGTCTTACATCATTATGCTTTCTTATTATGGTTTTCATTTTAAAGTAGACTGGAAGCTTTTAAAGAAATAACTTATTGTCATTACTTGCATGTATTAGGAACAACAAAACAGCCTATTAAATTTCTCTGGGTCTTTTGGCAACTACTGAGAGATCAATAATAAATAAGAATCTTTACACCAAGCAGTCATGTATCTGTAGATACACGTTTTGCATCTAGGAACTTACAGACCCCCAGGGTAGGGGGTCTTGCACAGAGAAATATAATAACCAAGAGGATAGTTTGATCACAACCTCTATGAGTGGGAGTAAAAAATCTGTGTGAAGTTTTGACAGCTGCAGACTTGATATGGTAAGAACCTGGTTTTTGAGAGGGTAAACAAGAAAGGAAAAGTACTGTACAAATATCTTTTGAAAGTCATGGGGCTTTTGTGTGTATATGTTTAAAGACACAAAATATGTTTATTTTCTCAATACTTCTTCATATTTCTTTGAGAGCATGAGAAGTAGGATGAGTTGATTTACTGTCCTTCACTTTATAATAGCTACATTTTTCCGCCTTGTGAGAATAAATAATGCAATATTACCAAAAAAGAGCTAGTGCTGAGTATAGTCATTCAAAAAGTCCTTTTGACAAAATGACCCATAAGATCATCTCAAAAAAAGCACAGTGGATAGCACACTATCTTTTTTAGTGTTGGTAGGTCTTGTTGGTTTTTTTAGCATTTTTTAAGTGTATAGGGTTAAGATGATGTCTGTTGGGAACCTGAGTCATTTTCTAAATTTTCCATTGAACATGTAGTTTAAAGAGGCAAAAATACTGTGTGCTTTTCTTCTTCAATTCATATCATAAAAAATAAAAAAAAAAAAAAAGGAAATCTCTGCAGGAAAAATGCTTTCTTTTATTCCTTTACTCCATGACTTTTTTCCCAGTAGGACTTGTATAGCTGTGCTTTGCAGCTTAATGACACTTCCAGCAAAAACAGGATTTCCAAGCGCAGGAAAGCAAATGTTCAAGGGTCATTAGATACTATATTCATACCATGTTCTTTCCAAGTGGTCAGGAAACTACAAATCACTATTCATAAATAACTAGGTCTTGTACTAATGCTAGTTATGAGATAGAGATAAGGGTTTGTTTAACTGTGCTCACAGTCTGAAGGAAAATTAGAGATCAAGCTTGTATTTGGTCTTGGTGATTTTTTCTATAATTATTCATGTGTATTGAACACTGAGTTCACTTTATCTTTTTAAATGTCTCATTATCAGTTGTCTCCACTCACATGAAGGTGAATGTCCAGATTAAAAACATTTGTCTTGCTGCCACAATTTACCATCTGTCAGTGAAAGTAAAAGTTTAAGTTGGGTAGAAATGCTCTTGATGAACACTCCTTTTATACTTCTTCTTTGTTTCCATAATCTTACTATGAACCATTTGGCAAGAACAGATCAGTAAAAATTGAATATTCTCCTAAACAAATAAAAGAAAAAAGACTGAATGATGACATTTTGTTTAAAATTCGTCAGATATAAGCACAGTCCTATAGAAGAAAATGTGATAACACAAAGAGTAAAAGGAGGGAAAATGTAAGAAGAAAAAGAAGAAAAGTACTGTGAATTGCAGAAGGGAGATCTTCTAACAGAAGACTATGTCTTATTTATGAAAACTTATGATGAATTAAGTGGTGTCTATTAAAAGTAATGAAAACTTTGAGTGTGATACCAAAGAATATAAATAGCCTTCCAGTCTTCAGTTTCCAACAATTATACTCTTCTTCCCCAAAACCTTAAAATTGTCTTGCTTCCATCTTTTTCCTTCTTTTTTTCACTAGAACTATTGTAATGTCCTTCTTCTTCTCAGTTGCCTTTTTCTTATATTGTGGTGCAATTTTTTGAGCTATTAAACTAGAACATAAGGCACCTGGGAAAAAGTAAGATTCAATAGAGATCAAAATGACAAGGTGTAATCTGTGCTACATTTTTCAAATATTGTAAACTTCTAATTTACCCTACTCTAGTTCTGTTTAGTTTAGACTTTGAAAATTGGGATAAGACAGAAATATTCATTCTTGCCATATTTTTTGAAATATGTCAAATTAATTACAGTGGAAAAGAAGGCACCATATAATTCTGAGTATATATTCAAGAGTATCAGATAAAGAAAAACTGCCATGCACCCTGAATAACACCAACTCTGCCATATCTGCAGGCAATAGTGGCAGGTGCTATCTTTAGGTTACTTTGTCCTGGAAGTTCAAGCCACTCTTTGATTCCTTTGAAGACAGCAATGACACTTTTCATGACTTCAGTGAACTTAGCTCTCTTGAGAAATATTCTTGGAAATGAGAACTGTTCTCTCTGTGGTTGGCAAAATTTTCAGGATGCGGTAATATGACTTCTATGGTTGCACTTTGCCCCTAATTTATATTTAACACCTTTGAGCTTCTTTTAAACAGTTCTCTGAATAGGTTTGACCAAAATATATTTTCATTGAAATGACTATAACAGAAATATTCTTTCTAAAGTATATATTTTTTTTTTAATTAAAAATGCAAAACTTCATTTTGAACACTTTCATGTGTCTCAGTGCATGTCTGCGTATACACAGACACCCTTACATTCATGCATCTGTATGTAAGAACTGTATTAGAATCACCAGTTAATTTCATGCTGTGGAAGCAATGAAACATTTGAAAGGCTTTTGAGATATTTGGAGATAAGGAAATAAAATAATTAATATAATTATACATATCCATGGCTTCAGCAGTTTTCTTTTGTTATCATAAAATGATCCTGTTTCAAAAGAGGAAAAGGAAGAGAGTAGGAGAATGCACTACTGCCAGCCTAGAAAAGTCATTTTGGTTCAGCAACAAGCAATGATTATATACAAACAAAAATTATGGAATTTTTCAATCATTTCAAAGTGTGATGTATAGAGCCAGGGAATGTTGGAGCATTGGAGGGCAAATGAATAAAGTAAGGTTTTTATCTTTGATAGAAAAGTATGCACACTGTAAGAATGTAAAACAGAGGGCATATAAATTTTGAGATGGCAAACCACATCACATGGAGTTAATGAAAAAATCAGAGAAAAAAAACTGAAATCAGTATTTCTAACTGGGAGGCATATCTATGCAACGAGGCTGATGAATTCAGAACAATCTATACAGTCTCTGTGTTACTGTCCATGCTCTGTGTGTTGCCCTGGGAAGGAGTGTGGAATGTTCACCTGACCTTTCTTCCAGATTGCATATTCACACTGAATGATTGCAATAATCTTTTTTGTTATTGGATAAAAATATATTTCATTCAAAAGCTTCTGATCCAAGACAGCAATTATAAACATGAGAAAAAATATGCACAGGAATTGAAGAAGAAAGTCATAACAGCAAACTTACTGCAATTTTTCCTTTTTCTCCTACTACATTAAACAATTGTTCAACATCCATTTTTTTTTTCCTACTCACTTTGAGAAAATGTCACTATTGTGCATAATTACTACCCTGTTTTACTGCTTTCATGTTTCACTAGAGATGTATTGCCTTCTTCCTGTACATTGCTCATGATAAAGCTTAGACTTCCAAAACTAATGCTGTATTTGACTGGCAAATTACTTCCTTTTTTTCTTTCCATTCTACATAAGAATGAATTTGCTTTCAAAAAGACAGCAAAAATTTTTCCATTAATAGCCTTAGTCCCTTACCTGGTATCGTTTCATCTTCACTTTGCTCTTTTGATGAAATTCAACTGCCTGAATATATATTTTATTTCACTGCTAATAACTTCATTGTAATCATTTGTTTCAAATCTCAGGTTGGCCAACTGGTAGATAAAAGTTTAATTTTTTCATAAAACCAGTAATATGTTAACCTGTTCCTTGTATTTCTATGAAATCTAGCTGGAAATGCAGCACAAGAACTATCTCTTCAGGCTATTCTTTGCTAGCTCAACAACAAAGTTTTTTACACATATGTAGTTTATTTTTTTTCACATCAGCAGAAGACTCAGTGGAAGGCTTGAGTGAGTCATTAGCAATACATAATCACTGATTGTTGAAAAAATACATAAATATTAATATAAAAAACTATATAGGCAATATTTTTCAAAACCTGCCACCTAGTAATATAGATGTTTTTTCTTAATCTTATGGCATACTGTAATTGTATTACAGATTATTCTAAATCATCAGGAGTATATATTGTTTTGTAAAGTTTCTTACTTAGTACTATTTTTTTCTGATTCTTAAGCTAAAATAATTGACTAGTTTTACATTTTGGCAATTTTAAAAATTAATTGCTTTAGAAAATTAAATTATACTAACTATATATGTTTTCTGAATTCTCAATTCAGCTTTTGTACATTTACAAGAATTATTTTCCTGAGTCACATTTCCCTATAGGAGCAGTTAGAATTAACAGAGGTTGCCTGGTTTACAATTGCTATAATCTAAATAATTATCCTATAATCATTTTAACTTTATTGGGATAGATTTACCTCAATTTTTGCATTAACTATCTTGACCACTTAAATGTCGCATTGTGTTGTATTGTTCTTTAGTCTCTTGAACTTAATGCTAAGAAAAAACACAGAATATAATCTAATCCTCAGAGATCCATTTTAGCCATTAGGATTAGATGAGAGTTTTATAATCCTCCAAAGATTGTTCTTCTTTGCTTCCATTAGTAGTGTTGGCAAAAGTTTATTTTTGTCTTTGAGTTCCTTTCAGTAAAAAGTCACAAACAATTCTGTTATTTTAGACTTTCTCAAAACATAAACTGTTTGAGCACTTAGGAGCTGTTTGAGACTCCACCAAAGGCTACTGTATGTCAGAGCAGACAGGGATTTGTTAGGCCCTAGAAACCCCTTCCTCTATCAAATCTGACTCTGCCTAATTCCAGTACAATAAAGCACAAAGATGAAATGCAGTCCCTAAAAGGGCTGGATAATGCATTCCTTTTTAGTTCTGTCGTATAAATCTCCATTTCCATGGCTCAGGCACTAACTTCTCTGGTTTCTATTCTGCCATGTTTCACTCATGATAATATTTTTCTTCCTCCTACAATAATTTATGTTTTGTTGATAGCTCTGGACACTAATTTTCTGTCAGCTCATCTTTCCTTTTTCTTGTTTGCATAAGCATTTTTCCTATCTACACTTCATGGATTAGATTTATCAAATCTCAAATCCTTTTTATCTCTTTAAAATAATTACTCCATTTTATTGATAAAGCTTTTTTAAATGGAAAGGCCAAAGATTAATGTAATGTCTCAGGTGAGACCTACTCAGTATTGCATAGAAGAGTGCAAGTGCCTTGCTTTTTTTATGAATGCTGCTGTTACCACACCACATTACAGCACTTCCCTCTTTCAATCCCCATTCACTTCTCAGACTTACAAAATTTATCAACTCCTGTAAACTTCAGTTCAGTAGCACGGCATATTAGTAATTTAGGGTTTTTTATTGTCTATATTATTCTTGTTTATTTACAATTGTTGTTAGCACAGATAGTATCAGAAATATTTTGTTACAAGTTCAACATTCAGATAGTGCCCAAATATCACAGCGCAAATATGAGGTCAACAAAACTATGAATTGAAGTTGAGATCAGAAATATCAAGCCCTTTACCAATTACTTGCTTCCTGATTTGCTATGGAAAGGGGTTCTACACCCAATTCCAAATTCTACTCAAACACTTTTTTTTTTTTTTTAAATATTGGTTTTAATACAAATAGCAAGAGTTAGCTTAAACACTGAGGATCTAATTCTAATTTATCTGATGTCAACTATGTGGAAGAAAATTAGATACATTTAGCTCTCTCTGGTCTCCATTGCCTTTTCTCAGTTGCCTATTACCAGGCAACTTGCAAGCTTGCTTGAATTTGTGTGGTTTTGAAACTAGACTTAGGGAGAGAGTATAGCTACAATACAAAATTAGTTGTATGTATTGCTGTTACAAATATATTTGTTTCACAAATTTGCAGCAGTTCTCTTATGAATGATATAATAGAGCTTCATGAAATGCATTCAGTAGCCAGAGCTCAAATATATATTTATGTAGTAACCTTTCCAATAATTTCCAGGGTTATGCCATTTTTTCCCCTCTAGTTACTCTTGGTTTTCTACAGCAAGAGTCAGTCATCGCTGGGATTGAAACAAAAGAGGAACAAGTTTGCCTCTGGCCCTCCTCTCCCCATATGACTAAAGTGGTAAACTTTGCCTTGTACTGCTGCCAAACTACTTAATCAATTCATATGCAAAGACTGCATGAAAAATATGGCAATTTAAAATGCCCTTCTTTGCATGTGCAAGTCTGTCCAAAGAAAGTTTTATTTTTACTAGATTCCAATCACAGATATTTGGAAGGCTTTAAACAACGCGCTAACATTCTTTGGCTCTAAGCTCCAAAGTTTAGAAAGCAATGTGTGATTGAGATACTGTCTCAGCTTCAGAAATATTTACACAAATGATCCAGAGATAAACTGAATTCAAACCTGGGTACAGACAACAAGCACTGGCAAATATCTGTCTCTGGAACGCTGCTTATGAGATAAAGAAAACGGTGTTCAATCAGAAACTGAATCTCATAAGCAAAGCCTAACTTAACAAAACCAAAAGCTCAGCAGCACTTCTACCCCCTTACAGAAATCCAGGTGGAGACAGTGCTTTCACAGCACTGCATGCTCACAGGTCATGGAGAACAAACAGAGGGTCAGACCCATGGCATGTGGCATGACACTTTCTCACCTCTCAGTGCTGTCCTGCAGTTCAGCCAGAGTTAGATGGAAGGATTTGTTGTTTGGCAGAATGTGGTCATATTCAGGGTACTAAAAAAAAAGAGGGAAATCGTGGCCTCATTCAGTCTAATAGTTTCATGAAGCCAAAATTATGCTTACAGCTTTATAATGTGAGCTTTCCTTTCAGAAATGTAATACATTTCCAAATCCTTTTTCAATCATTTATTCTCATTGGTACTTTTATTACAGTTTAAAGAGGAAACACTAGATACTTCTGTTCTTTACACTTTTTTTTTTTTTTTTTTTTTGTCAGCAGAGCTGTATCCATTGTACAGTTGTTTTCAATACACAGTGATACTGATCTCTGCAAAGAGATGCAAGGACTTTCTCCTTCCCTTCCCCAGCACCCCAGCACCTCATCTTAACCTTAGAATAAAGATTAATAAAAAGAAAGACTTAGTGTTTCTGAGGGTTAACTAGAGAGAGTTTGTATTTCTGCACATCAGCTGTAGGTCAGAAACTACTGAAATCCCACAGTGGCATCAAGATTCCTGGGAGGTCATTAATGCCATCAACATAACAATAAATTTAGTCCTCTGAGATGCTCTAAACACATTCTTTTAAAAATCTTGACTTAAAGTTCTCAGTTTTACAAATACTTCTGTATGCACTAAGCTTTACTCTTACTCACAGGACTGGAACATATCCATTAACAAAGGATAAAAGTTACAAAGTCAGGGAGGCTATGGATGGGAGTTTTTATTCTTTCAATAAATATGTGTGATCATAATACAGTCTCTTTAAAAGACAGCTATAGTGTTTACTGAGTGGGCAATAGTGGGAAAAATAAATAGTTTCAGATACCATTTTTATTGTTATATACAAAACATATTTTTTGTGATGCATAAAACAATAAATGTGTGTAAGAGGCAAGCATAGTGAAAGGCTCCAGTATTCCATATTGAAAAGTTCGAGAGGAAAAGATCAAAAGAAAATCAAACAGATTAAGAAATAGTGATCAATTAGAAATTACTTAGTTGAAACTTTATTTCTGAAAGATGGAGTAGCTCTCTAGTCTTCGATAGCACTATTTTTATATGCCTTTTAGTCACAATTGAAACATTTTTTTCTCTAAAATATATTCATGTTTTGGTATATATATATGTGTATATTATACAGAAGGACAGAATTGAAATCACTGTGGTATAAAGTAGCTGGAAGCAAGTGAGCTTTCAGGAAAGTTAACATAAGACTTGCTTAAAATAATGTGATAATTAACCTCACCTTCAAAATTTTTCCCACAAAAAATATCCATCTGAAAGTGCGTGGATGGCATCCTGATACTCCTTCTCCCCTTCTGCTAACAAATTCAATCTGCTTATAGAATTGTTTAAAGCAAAATCATTCTTCTTCTTCATCCACTTTTCTTAGTCCCTGTTGGTACTTGCTCATTTACATGTTCTATCTTCACTTTGAGTATATAAACACCTATAGCCAAGAATTTTGTTTATTTTGTGTCTAGCAAAATGTTCCTGATTTAGCTAGTGCTTCTGGTCACGGTAGAAAAATAAGAGAGAGTAATTGTTTTATTTGTGTGGATAACTGCAGGACAGCCAAGCTAAAGTCTTCACAGGATCTGAACTACTTTCACATCTGTAAGATGGATGCCTAATTATTCTTGAAAGGAGAAAAAAATCTGAAGACAAGAAATAGACAGATATGTGGTAAATCAGAAGGAGGGTTAAGAGGAAGATGAAGCCTCCAATCAACCACTTTAAATTTGGCTTAGTTTTGATTTAGCATGACCTTAAAGTGTGTTAATAAAACAGCAGCATCTCTGAAAGTATTGATAATATTTTCATATCCCTTATGAAAATAAGAAATGGACTGAGGCTATGGGCTATGTCATTTGTTGGCAAATTAGATAAATCTTAAACTTTATCTTCTGACTGCCTACTTAGGTATTGCAGTTACCCCTAAGACATTAATCTATTGAAAAGAAGATATCATCTTTCAGGAGAAACATGTTGAAAATATTTTGATAAAGTATTTATAATCCCTAAAAACAGATGGCTGTTCCATAAAGATTGTCAGCTGAGAAGATTTGCTGACAGAAACATGTTAAACAACTTTAAATTTTTTGAGGGAAGAACTTGCACCACAAAATCAGATGCAATCTTCTATTAATCAATCACAGCCAGTTGATTTTTTGACAGCAGGACCATGCAGAATGTAATTTGATTGTCTTGCACTTTTTCTGTTTAATAATACCTAGGTAAGTTGAAGCTTGATGGAGACAGTATAAAAGCAGAACACTTGCTCAAAATATAGGTAGGATGAGGGGAGAAGAAAATAATTTCTTATGTAAAGATAAAGGAAAATCCATGGTATTTTATTTATACATAAGAACATTGGTTTTGTTTTGGTTGAGACAATAGTAGCTAGCATTTAAAGTTTCAGAAATACAGTATAAATCCCTCCAAGGAACACGTATTATGTGACCAGTTTATAGTATTTGAAATTTCTCATATTATCGAGTCTTTTCTGTATGCATAAAGTGCTTTTTTGATAGAAAGAAAAACACATAGCAAGGCAGGGCTCAGTAAATTGTTGCACTGCTTCCCAGTTGAAGAGGTCAACAGGATCATATAGTCTCGGGGACAGAAGGACACAAAGAGGCTGAGAAACACAGTCAGAAGAACAGCTGCTGACAGATATTCTCCTCCTTAGTATGTTATTTATTGATACTTGATAGTGGAAGTCTTGCTGTTCCAAGAATGCTGCTGTCTCTGACCTCTTCTCAAAAGTACTTCCTCAACTCAGCAGTCTTTCAGATGTCAGCTTGGCAGATCTCCAATTCCTGTTTGTCATTCATGTTTCTAAGATGCTGGTGGCCCTCTTTCAGGTGGGTTAGAGACAATGATTAGATGAATATGAAACAGCCAAACCAAAAATGAATGAATATTCAAAATACTTATCCCACATTGGTACCATCCAAAATACATAGTATAGTTGCTGCTGATGTTGCACAAATTAAACTTTGATTGTAAAATTAATGCTGGTTTTACTATTACAACAGTGAAAAGAAACAGATCTATAATGCAAAAAAGCATTAAGTTGCTCTGAGGCACTTCCACTGTTTTTTGATCATGCTCTCCTGATACCACCAGGAGAAGAGGAGGAAGTGTTGTAAATTGTGGTAAACAAAATTCTCTCATTATTATCTTGCTAGTGGCCATGCCAGAAACTGTCAATTATCTCTGGATTAGTTGGGGATAGGAATCATAGTAAATTCTACTGTGATCTGATTAGATTTTCTTCGGGCTTTGGTGAGAGTCCATTGGGTATAACTGAAGGTCTCTATACTTTTAGAAAACAAATATTACCAGGAATTGCCTAGCAATAAGAGAATTTGAATTTCCAGATGACAAATAAATTCAAGTAGCAAAGTCTAGCCAAGTGCTTGAGAGAACCTTCTTTGTTAAGCAGTCACTGAATCTGCATTGGATTTGGAGAAGAAAAAAGGGATCCTACAAAACTAATTTTAGTAAAGACATCACAAAATTATTTTTATTTTTCTCAATTTTTAGCTAAATATAAATAAAGAAATAGAAATAAAACTAAGGTTTTAGACATTTCAAATCACTTTGTTGATATGGAAAGAAAAATGTATTTTAGAGATGCATAGTAAAGCATAAAGAAAAAAAAATTATAAAAGCCATGATGTGTTGAGACTCTGTAAAGATCTAACCCAGAGGTATGTAAGAAAAAAGTGAAAAAGCCAGTAGTATCAGTCAATCACAATGATGCAAATACCAAAGACATCATAGCTATGACTCACAAAATAATTGCATATTTTTCATTTGCTTTTAAAACTGACAAGGCAATAATTCTTTATTAAAAAACAATGAGAAATAACATTCCATGCTGATTTAGGACTGCTCAGTGGCCTAGAGGATTAAAGGCAGGTTAGCCCTCATGCACACAGCTTCGTTTTTCCATGTTGCAGTCTGGAGGATGTTTGTAGTACAGCTGCCCTTGTCCCCCTGATTCAGAGCTGATATGGACTGGTACCAATTTATTCCAGGTCTACTCTACAAATGTTCTGATGGCAACATCACCTTGCTGTTTTGTGACCATTTAAACCTGAAACAACTGCTCACACAGCCCTAATTTTTGTGCTTATCCTCTGTCTACATACAAAATACATCATATATTATTTATAGCACTCTAGATTATGATCACTGAACTAGGCATAGTACACTTATTTTGTTCACACTGTAAATACAGCATATTTAGATGTATGATAAGCAGCATTGCTAGCCTGAGGAAGCTGTAAATCTACACTAGAATACAGTTTCTCAAAGTACATTGTGGCAATGAAACTCCAGTTGAAGTCAGCATTGACAAAATGCAGTGTAGAAATAGCCTCTGTTGATAGACAGGATTCTGCCGGAAAAGCTGTATCATTTCAGAGGCTGCAACAACCAAACATAGTTTAGGGAGATACTTTCACAGACTTGTAACAAGTTCTATTATTTATTGCCTGTTTTTCAATTTAAGAGCTGAGTGTGCTCTCAGCCACAGGATAAAGTTTACTACGCAAGACAGTTGCAAAATTATGGATACAATAATGGGGGTGTTCAGAGCGGTTGTGAGACCACATGCAGAATTCCTACAGACACAACCCCTACTCAAGAGGCTCTTGCTGACATGAGAAATGAAAACTACCACAAACTGTAAAAATGTTGGCAACAGTAGGCATTTGCTTCAATACATTAAGCATGCTTTCACCTACACCCATTATAACTAATAATCAGATTTGTAATACCCCAGCCGTGACTAAAGGTTACTTTGAATGGGTTGATAATTAAGATACTATTTCTTTCTTGCTTGCTTTCTTCCTTTCTTGTTTTCTTATGCTTATCTTTCTTCTCAATGTTTTGGATACTTTATCTTCCAGCAGATTTAAAGAGCACCAGTGGTAAGCTGTAGATATACTTATGGTGTCTACCAGATAATAAGATAGAACATTGGTAGATAAAATAAGTATTTTTGTATCTGACCTACCTTCTCAATTCTTAAAAGGTATTTTTTATCTGCAGCAAAATAAATATATGAAGTTTTAATTATAATAAAGTGAAATTATTTTAATTCATTATTTTAAATAATGTTATCTCATGAAAAATAAACTTATCTAAAAGGCAATACATAACTCCTCAGTAGTGTTATAAAAGCAGATATTCTTCATCTCTCATTCTTAATTTATACTTATCTCTGTATCTGAGTTTCACACCCCAGAAAATTTGTGTATTACTAAGTCAGATGTCAGATGTTACTGCATTATGGTATTTCTACATTTAGAAACAAGGCTGGAAAGCATGAGATATTCTTACAGGTACAAATGAAGCACAATGGTACAAAACCTAAATCATGTGATGCCAGAGTACTGTTTGACCCATTGCTGTAGCACTCTGAAGTGCAAATATACAAGGGAAAATGTATTAACCATATATACTCATAATTATTTTCCCTTCATTTAGCAGAAACCCTAGGGGGGAATCAATTACTTGAACACAATAACAACTTAATGCTTTGGGCAAGGTTTGCAGTATAATCCAGTGAAAGTGATCCTGTTCCCAGTGAGGCTAGTAAAAAGTTTGGCATAAGATTCCATAGCACAAGCATTCAATCCAGTATTTGACATTCATGCAATAAGTACAAATTCAAAACCTGCAGTTGTATACACACTAAGTATTTTACAAATGTAGTGAATAAAACTTCAGGGCTGCTTTAGGTACTCAATTATTTACACAGTGACTTTATTTTTTCTGATTGATACTGATGTAAGCATAGAAAAAAAATTATTTGAGGCACATGAAAGAACTCCAGTTCCTAAAATAGAATGAAACTTATTATTTTCTGAATTGTAGTATAAATTTATGGAACTGACACGAATGGACTTCAGGTAGCTTGAGACTACTGTGTCTGTAGCTGTCAAATATTCACGTGTCAAGACTTCAATGGACTCATTGTCAAGAGGTTCTTGCATGGTTTATTACAATTATGCCAGGGATTTATGGACTTTTGTGTCCTATTCATTCCATGTTTGCTAGTTAGTTTTTAAGTTTTTTAGTTAGTTTTTGAGTTACATGATGTATTTGAGGCTTTGGAAGGACATTCTAAGTAAGAAAGGAAGAGGGATGATGTTTGTGATGTGAGAGTTTTGGTTTTCACACACCTGTGATTTTTCCTATCATCACAGTATAGTTTTCCCTTGTTTTTATTTTTTGTAACTTAGGCCATCACTCTTGAGTTTGAGTCACAGCTCTTACATAGTGCCTGTTTAGCACTGTACATTATACATGTCTTAACTATTTAAACATAGTGATTGCAATATTTAAAAATTATAGTGAATGTAATGTGCAGGAAGCCTGAAAATAAGATGGTGAGGCACTGGCAGAGGTTGCCCAGACAAGCTACAAATGCTCAATTTCTTCAAGGCCAGGCTGGATGAGGCTCTGAGCAACCTGGTCTAGTAGACAGTGTCCCTCTCCATGGCAGGGTAATTGAAACTAGCTGATCTTTAAAGTCCCTTCCAATCCAAACCATTCTATTAGTCTAAGTAGTGCTATTCTCTTCCATTTTAGTGTCCTGATCTTATTAAACCAAGGAAGTTTCACACTGTTTATTGGAAGGCACTGCTCTAAAATTATTGTTTGCTTTTAATTATCTGTTTCTTCTCTGTTTATTTTGTGGTATTCAAATATAGAAGATTTTTTTTTTCTGTTTTTAGTCTCTGAAAATATACCATGACTCATTGAGTAATGCTTCTGCTATAATTTTAATGTGATATTGTCTATTTTCTGAATCACTTTATGTAAGATAGAGAAAATTACTTACATAAACACATTGCTATCTAGCAGCCTTAGGTAAGGATTATGGACCCAAATCTGATCCGGTTGTAATCAAAGACAGTTTAAGCCTGTATTCCGAGTTTCTCAGTTCTTTAAGAGAAAATATAAATATCTGTTAGTAATCTCTGTGTATTGAATCATAGGATATCTCAAGAACTCATAAGGATAACCAAGTTCAACTCCTCAACCTTTTCTCTAAGCTGAACACTCATCTGTGTTTAGCATTCTGCTCCCTAGAGGCTGTGTCTGCATGTTATGCAAAGTATTTTTCAGTAATAGTTTAGATGCTGTTCTTGGTCTGGTGATATGACTTACATAATATAGATTGCAACAATGTTTCTTAGCTTCTTAAAAAGTATTTTCATGTTGTATGAGTACTTGAAGAAATGGAGGTTAAAGAAAGAAAAATGTGAAAGGCCAGTTTCTCAACTGAAATTCACTGTCTGCTGTTTACTTTCTGATACTTTTTACTACAACTGAATAAATAAATTGTCACACAACACAAAACATTTGTTTCCATGTGGAGTGAGGTCATCAGTACCAAGGCAGCATGGAGTGCTTTTGTCCTTAATATTCAATCAGTGAGAGAGCTGTCATTTCTCCAGTGGGAAACATCATCATTTTTGTAGAGAGCTGCGTGTGCAGAAGCATAGGAAATTAAAGAAAAAAAACTGTTATTGCATAGTCATACCAATAATGATGAACATTCAGTTGCAATCCTGAACAGTTCCTGTAGGATTTTCTGGGACAACAGGCAAGACTATGTGTAAATTGGGATTTACAGTGATGACTCTTGGTATGTAGTCAGGTTACACTTGGTTGAATGGATACACTAATACAGAAGTGTGATGCACCGTATCTCTGACTCAAAGGGACTGAAAGACACATTTGTTTTCATGTAGATGCACATGTTTTCAGAGAATTATGGAAGTCAAAAGATAATTGTATCTTTAAATGTAAATTAATCTTACTGTTAGGGGGATTCCTGTATAACACACATTCTGCTGCCCAGACAAAACCACTTCAAGCTACAGGTCACTTTCTGCTTCTGCAAAGAAAAGTTCTATGCCAACATAAAGCCTATCCTAAGAGAATTTCTCTTGATATTAATATGTTTCCTGTCTTAAATTCTGATTTCTATAAATAACCTATATAATTTAATATTTTTGATAACCTTTCATTTTGTTATTATTCTTCACCTCTCAAAAACTTCTAGTGTCTCCCTGTAGTTGTTACTGTGCTAGGTTATACTTAGCTATAACCTTTTCTTCCACAAGTTTTGAGATATAATTTTTTAGAGTGAAACACACAAACACCACCACACACAATGTATAGAATATAACACAGCCAGTGATATAGCCAGCCTTCCAAGTCAATATTCTTTTGTTAGTGTATCTCAGAATAAATAAATAGATGCATATGAGGGGATTGATATTAGTAACTTGCTCAACAGAGCTGTAAATAACAGCACAAGGTGAAATAAGGACAAGAATTTTTTTGACTATCAAAAAACTACAGCAAGATCAATGTTCATATGGAGACAGCATTGCTGGTGACTCCATCCTCTGAATAAACTGACAATGCAGTGGAAGAACATTAAAGAATATTGTGAACAGAATCAGTGACAGAAGAGTATAGTCTAGGTGACAAAAGGAGTAGGCCATTCAGTTCTCTTATTTATGCAGATTTCTGCCTGAAAATGAATAATTGTGTCATGAAAAATGTCTTTTAACCCACATATCATGGTTCTGTCTTAAATAACAATGCTTTAGCAAAACATTTATTAAGAAAAAGTAATACCTGTTAACTGATTAAAATAGTATCAAGATTATCATCCAACATAACTTTGCTGCCATAACAATGAAAAAACCCAGCAACAAAAACAACAACAACAACAACAGAGTCTGGAATTGCAGACAAATACTATGAAACAAGGATGCTTTTACCTTGGATAAAAAATGGGATGTAATAGTACTGTAGCAATTGCTTTAGGAGAGGATGCATTGTTTCAGATAAAGACCAGAAAATGTTGATTGGTTCTAATGCCTGCATATGACATATATCAGATTATATGACAAATTATAACATTGCACTTTGCAAAAGCCTGCTTCTGCTGATTGGATAAAATGCTTCCTGCAGCCAGCTGGCATCTGCAACAAAGCTGTATGAGTACATAGTTTGATTATTTATTCCTTTAGAGGATAACAGATCACGACTGTGTGCAGGCACTAATTCACTAATTGAGAACTTATTTAGACCTAGATTTTTTTTTTTTTAGACAGGCACCCTCTTTTAGAAAGAAAAAAGTGGCTTGAATTCAGACAACTTCTTGCACGAGCCACGTGCATGTGTGAGGGTGATAGTAGGAAATACCTCCACTGGGGTAGTTTAACATTGGCAAGGTAGTATATTGTATTAACAATGACTTTTTTTTTTTTTTTGTCATAACAAGAAAGAAAATTGATGGGGTTTTTGTTTGTTTGTTTGTTTGTTTTTATTTTTTTATGAAATGATGTTTAGAATTTTGGACCTCAAATATAAGCTACACCATTAGCTTTAGTTAATTCACCCAATTTTGGAAACAAAAGTCAAGACCAATGTCCCGTCCAGGTGAGTGAAGAATGGCCAAATAATTGACTACATTTGTAAAACATAATCATGATATTATTACTAGCCATAGATGAAAAAAGTGCTGAAGAATGGTCAGGGAAGCAGGCAAAAATATCAGCAGCCTGTCAAAGACTGATTCAGAATACAGGTAGCAAAGTTTACTTTTTTAAGATGATCTCATCTGACAAGCTTCTGTCGATCATCACTGTGTATGCAGAAATTAATATTTTCCTGAAGTCTTTTTGGAAGACAGCAGTTTGCAGTGCTTTTAAAAGCTATGATTTTGTATGAGGTCTGTAAGAATTGAGCCAATTCCATTAACCTTTCCTAAATTCACTTGACACAAACGGGTGCATTGTGTTTCACCAGAACAACTTTTCTCAATAGACAAAATTTATTGATTTAAAACTATATAAGTTTGAAGATCTTTCCTCATGCCTTATTACTTAGCCCATAAAGTCTGTTTTCCTCAGACACACTGCCCAAGGAATGACCTACAGTGAAAAAGACACAGCTAAATGCTAAAGATTCTTTATTCACTGTATTTGCTCATGGTGTTTTTCAGTCATGACAGTTGACAGAGCAATGGGTTCATACACACTCCAGGAGAGACCTCAGTCCATTTAAAGGGAATGGCAGTTCATCCAAAGCACTGATTCATGTCTTTCCATGCCTCTCTGCAATGATCATGTTTATTCACAAATGCTGTTGCTATTCATACCATATATTACTTTTAAGAAGGCATAATTGGTTTTTGTTTGGATTTTTTCCCCCAGAAAAGTCAAAATATTTTTTTTTTTAATGCACACAACCATGAGGGATTTTGTAAGCCTCTCTGTGTAGTACTGGCTTTACAAGTAAGATCTTTTGATCTTGTTGATTTGATCTTAATTAAATAAAATCAATTTACAGTGATTATATGTTATAACATATGTTTCATCCTAATTATCTGCCTATGTAGATAGCTAGCTACCCTGTCTGTCTGTCTGTCTATCTATCTATCTATCTATCTATCTATCTATCTATCTATCTATCTATCTATCTTTATCTCCTTAGACCCCTCCATGGGACAAGTAGTAATTATTTGCGTGATACCAATGGTATATAAACTTGAGCAAGTGAAATGGAAGATAAATTAAATAGATCTACTCTCTTTCCTTGCTTATCTTAACCCCCTCTTAGCTCTGTAAATTAATAATATACATGTATAGTTTCCCATGAAAATGGTTTCATTATTTCAATATTTGATGTCTTTTAATTATGAAAATGTTCTCCTCTTTCCAATTCTTGGAAAATAAGTACAAGACATTGATCTATTTGCAGTGCTTTACTATCTAAATTTTAAGCTGGAATGAGAAATGGATTGCATCTGCTGCAGAAGTCAAAATGTCAGCAGCTAGAACTTTTGGGTTTTATGAAAGCAGATTAATTTCAGATGAGATTATTGTGAATGAAAAGTCTTATAGAAAAAAAAAAAGAAAAAAAGGGGAAAAGAAATAAACACAAACAGCAGGTTAAATGTTGATGAGGTGCTAATTGACACATCATCTTTTCTACCCTCAAGCATTCATGGTACTGTGCTAACAGGATGTTTCCATTCATTAAGGAAAAAGAAATCCATACAGTGTTAGCTGTCATTATACCATATTGGTCCAAAATTAATAGTAACAGAAGCTAGAAATGCCTTATGCTTTTATTTCCCCTCCTCTCCCAATGTGTTATACAAACTTTGATTTTGTAAAAAACAAATAATACAAGGGCAACCATGTATAGCCTAACTTATCATACTGGACTGTATGTGGGTATGCTTGTTTTTCGAGTACTTTATCCTAAGGATCCTTGTCTATGATTCCACGCTTGGAATGATTTCTGCAAAAATGGTCTGTTAGTTTTCATGCAATCTTTAATTGTAGGGAAGTCTTCTTTATTATAGTCAACGTTGTAAGCCCAGTGTTTATTAATAAGCTTCTGTCACTTTTAAGAAGCAACTGCTACCTTTATTAATGTCCAAGAAATTTATACTCACAGAATGAAAACATAACTTCAGGTGCCTAGGGGATGAAGGCTGAAACAGATTTCATTACCTATAGATGAGTTTCAGAGATCTTCAAAAAATTACATCAGTATTAAAATCACCATGGAAACAGAAATTATGGTAATTCAAACCTTTAGAAATAATGAATACTGCAGCATTTCCAGCTTTCACCTTGCCCCTTCCATAATTCTTATGCTGTCATGATTTTGAGACCCAGGTTGTTCAAGGGTGCAGTGAAATTTCTCACCCAGGAATCTGGCTCAGAAGGAAGCCTGTCTTTTTTTAGTATACTGGGGTTGGCAGGTGGCATATATACTAAATAGTGATTCCACACAGACTTCTCAATGGTTTTACCCTTTGACCAATAGCCCTAACTTCAGAATAATACCAGTATCCACTGGAAGTGATTTTTTTAGTATTTACAGAAACTGAAGCAAACTTTGCATGAACTAACATATAACCAAGAAAAAAAGGTCTTATTTATCTTCCTGAGGAAATACATAATAATAATACTAAGTGTTTACATGACTTCACTTTCTTAAGTAATTCACCTGGCTGTAGCAGTCCAGAACAGTTAGTATTTGGTTGTTTATAGATTTTTTTTTTTTTTAGTTAATGAATCAGATTCACATTCAAAAACACATATATTAATAAACTTTTTGTGGTGAAATCTGCTAAGATTTTTTCCTGGATCAATTTTTTTTCATATATCATGCTTTATTACAGCCTAGTACTAGAATTTGTTTTTGCACCCATCCAAAAGTAGGCTTTTGATCTTCGCTAAGCAAGTGTACCCCAACTACCCTCAGTATGATAAAAAAAGCTAAACTGGGAAGATGTCTTGAGAAATACTGTGAAGCACTGTACTGTGAATCCTTTATAAGCTAAAGTGATAATATCATTTTAGAATGGCAAAGAATGTGTGAACCATGAGAAGCTTGGAAAAGACTTCAACTGGAACTATTTAAGCTTTCAGAGAAGGTTGATAAATAAATTCTTGTTATGTGTATTACCTTTTTGTGCTTTAAAGTATAATACCAGATGCACTGAGCCCCAAAACAAATATGTTCTGTTGACAAATTGAAAGAAAGAAACAAGACAGCCTTCTGCTAAGTCCAAGGTTCAAAACATTGATTTTGATTCTTAAAAACTAGAATTCAGTCATAGAAAATGAAATGTTAACAGAAATGGTGAAAATTAAGTTCTTATTTTACTCTCTAACAGTAAAACAAAAAATGAAGCACTACACAGGGATTTTTGATAATTCTTAAGGACTAGGAATTAATCCTTTGGGTTTTTTTGATGCCTTAATATTGAACAGCCTCTTTAAATGAAAAAGAACCTCTGTGTCTTTTTCTGCCATGTTTTCTGTTGCAGCTACTCTTCCAGATAAAATTTATTTGAGGATTGTTACTAGCTAGTTCATGAGAACTTTTGTCTCAGTATATAAAAACAGGAGAATTGTCAACCCAGGAGCATTTTCAGCATCTGCTTTTCACAGCTGATATCCTCTGGCTCCATAACTTTATTTCTCTGAAAGCCTCTGTTGACCAGGTTTCACACTAACTTGTTTGAAAATTATGGAATATGCACACTCTGGATGGGACTCCAGGGACTTTTGTTTTCCACATTTCTACTGCAAAGAAAAACCTGCATTGAATTTAGTAATATATCGCTGTATTACAATCATCAGGACATTTAATTTACAACTTAAATCAGTTGGGACTTGCTGACGCTAGACAGTAATACACTGTCAGTTTAAAACCCCTGGATATTGCAGTTTAGTGTGCAATGGGCTGTCAGTCAGCAGAGTGACAAAGTGACAATTTATGGTTTGTAAAAACCCAGCCAATAAATTGCAAGAAAAGTGCACTTTGACTTAAGCAGTACACTGTGTGGAATGTGTTTTTGTTGATAGAACTGTTCAAGGTGAGAGGAAATTTCTTCTAATAAATAGAAACACTTTGCTCTCCTTATTTTAGGGTCTTTTAAAGGGCCTGTTTACTGCTTGAGACTTTTAAAGAAATGCAGTAAACTGAAATGTATATACTGGGCATTTTTCTTCGGTGATGCAGGGGTAGTGATCTACAGTGTGTAGATTTTTATAACTTCTCTGTAGCTCAGCACAGCTGTACAGAAGGTTGGTAAGTGCAGTTCAGTGTGCTCAGGAAGGAGGGCTTACATACTGAAAGCTGCTGCTGTGGCACTGAAATGGCCATAAGTTTTTAAGAAACAAGATGCTTTTTAGTGTTAAAGAAACATAAGGAAGACAAGAGAGACAGATTTGTATGTAGACAAAGGCCTGATATCTCAAATGTCATGAAGCCAAAAAGGAGAACTTTCTCTCTGTGGTATCTTCCTGTCCTGTGTAAGCAAAATAAAAAGTGAATTGGGAACCTATTGGGATCCATCTGAAAAAGGCTGGAATGAAAGAAAAATATTTTTGTACTTATGGCTTTTACTTCCACTGTACCCTAGGTTTTGACAAGAACCATAAATATCTTTTTTTTTTTTTTTTTTTTTTTTGTGATGGTGGAAGATTGTGTTGGGTTTTGGGTTTTGTTTGTATTTTCTTTTGGTTGTTTGTTGTTTTTTTTGTGCATGGTTTGGTTTCAGTTTTGTAGTGGATTTTTCATTTGGTTTTTTTTAGCACTTGCAGAAGTGCTAAAAAAAAGTTGCAAGTTTTCTCCACACCAAAACTGGGCAATCCTGAGCAAATGGCTTCAGCCATCAAATTAGTGTGTGAGTTTATTTTCATGAGGTTTCCTACCTTTAGCCCTGTTGTGAAAAATTTGAAAGAAAATAATTGATTGGAATGCAAATTTTGAATTTTGTAAAGTGAGAAGGAAGCCTTCTTTAAGCTAATTTGCAGACAAATGTATGCTACAAAGAATCTACAAACAGGAAAAGGAGGCAAATTCATCAAATTTCACCTAATTTGTGTATTTTTAAACAAAGAACAATACTGATGAATTGGAAAATCAGCAATTGCAGATTATAAAGAATAATTTTGCCTTACCTCTTGAAATACACGGTTTGTATTCTAAACACATATTGACATGCACTGTACACTTTTAGCACTGTTCTGGTCTATTGCATACTGTAATTAGCACCTATTCTCATTTTTTAGATTGAATTCTCTTGCCTCCAAAGCCTCTTAGAATATGAAATCCCTTACTATACTCTCCAAACCAAAGAATATTGAATGCATATAAAACAACTATTGTCTCGTGCCCCTTCACTGCAACTCAGTCTTGACCCCTCAGGGTACTTTAGTTGCTAAATCAGTGTAGGAAAGTTGTAATTTTGTCCTCATGTTCTCCTGAGATTTGGCCAGTCTGCTAAAATTCTCCTGGCTGATGACAACAAATATGAAGGGATTTTTTTTCAAAATTATTTCTTTCTGATATCACTGATAGACATAGAAACATCACAATAGAGAAGATCTAAGTAGGATAGGAATTAAATTGATTTGTTGAACCCACGAATAATTGAAAATTATTTACACTCTACGACATGACAAACTATGGAGTAACTATTCATTCATACTCCTTATGCAATTTTTTTCCTCACATAGACCATAAATCCTAAAGATTTTTTTAGATTGTTTCCCTAACTGCATAGATAGGTACCCAAGGCTTAAGAGATCAAGCAAATTCTTAAGAATCTCAAAGTGAGTCAAAGCAGGGAAAAGAAATGTCATCTGAATGTTTCTGACTTTGACTGACATTTTTGAATCATAAAATGACTTGCAATTGTTGATATTCTTCAATAACTGATAAAAATATTTCCTTTCTTCAAATAATTACATATATAAAAGTCATGATTCAGATGTAATCCTAAGCTCTTGAGGACCCATAATTCTATGTTAAATTTTATTATTCTTTTTTTTACACATTTATTATTCCCTGAATTTAAAATCAAATTCTAATATGTGTTCTATCCAGGGGAAAGTTGTGCATTTCTAGCAAAGACAGTTCCTGTTGGAAGAATGCCTTTCTGATGTCAGATTTTATGTTTTTGAGTGTATGCATTAATTTTAATTTTAAAAATAGATGCTTAGTGTTATATTACAGAAGGAGAAAAAGTCCAAACATATTAAAAAAGTTAAATTAATTAGAAATACCTGTGATCATGATTACATTGTTTTTTTGGCTCTCCTATTCTCTTTTTTTTTCTTTTAATTTATTTTCTTTTTCTTATTCATCTAGTTGGAAATTTTTATCAGACGTAGAGGAATATAGTCATTAAAAGTTAAGGTTTAAAAAAGTCCAGCTTCACATCAATACTGATCCTTTCTATTGTGAAATTACTTTTTCCACCTCATTTAATGATAGCAACTTGGCAACCATGATCTGCTTGCATTTTATTTTTAACTTCACAACTTCTCTCACATGTGTGAGAGACTTGGCAATCAGAAAGGTGTTTTTGTTACTTACTATGCAGTAGTCTCCTGCCCTTTAATGTGCAGTAGGGTTCTACTATAATAGAGTATGAAATCTCTGATAATTCCAGATCAGCTTTCAGGAGACAGGCTCGCAGCTGTTTCTGTGCTGGAGGTACTTTTACACTGTAATACAGCTGTTTCTCTAGTCAGCAGTGTCCTTTTAAGAATCATGATTCCAAATCAAGTCCTAAACCCTTCCTAGAACTTATGATTATTTTTCTCAGCCTATGCAGAGCTTTTTTCACAGCGCTGGGCATTTTCAGCAATCAGCCAAGCAGAGCAGGCAGCCCAGACTGCCAGTAGTGACCTTATTAAGGGGTCTTAAAAGGGGACATAAAGAGAAGAGTGGGGTAAGGCCAAGGGAGTGTGAATCAAGTTGGTTTTGAGGTCAGTTATTTGGCTTTGTAGGAAGCTGCTTCACATTGAGTGCTGGGTGGCTTTGCTTTGTAGGAATTTAGATAGAAATATGTTCTTTGCCACAAAACCCATGCCATCTGAGAGCAGGTAAATGATTGGCTTGTAAGGTTTTTGAGAAATACATCCAGTCTTTGCTATAGGACATGTAGATAGTTCTGAACACTTATTTTACTGAGAACCAGTAAATCTGAGATTTTACTTATTTTCATCACTAAAATAAGACAGAAGATAAAATAATATTAGTGAATCAAGTCACTGTGTATGTTACATAGGGTGAGTTTTGGGAATATGGTGTCAGAAAGAACAGAAGCTTCAATACCTGAAATTGAGCTTATCTGTCAAGGTAGTGGCATGTGTGATGGTATTTTCTTACCACAAGGACAGATTCACAGTTGAGAGAGTAATATGTGCTGTTTCAAACTCATAGAATTGTTTGAGTATTGCAGGTTGATGAATTGATGCAAGATTTAAAAAATTATAAAGAAAAATAGACTGTAACAGAGTATAATAAAAGGTGGAAAAGTCATTGCTTTGATAAAGTCACTTGGCTTTTCTCCCACAGATTTTGTCTACAGCCTGGGTACTATAACTTCCTCACAGTTGCATAGCAACTGGACCCCAAATGTTTTAGTGTTTAGCAGTAATTATAGTTCTGTTGAAATTGTTTCAACAGAAAAAATCCTCCTTTGCCTGCCTTTCCTTCTTCCCTCGTTTTAGCCTGTTAGCCAAGATGATGGCTTTGTCTCTGAGGAAAAACACCTGTTGGGAAATGAACTGGAACAAGCAGTTGTGTATCCCCTTGCTGACAAAGTGGGTCTGTTGTGCTCTGTCTATAAGCAATGAATGTGCTTCCCAAAGGATGACTGTATGGGCTCCAGTCACTGGCTTAGCTCTCTATGCACACAAGCATTACCTGTCTAGACCAATTAAAAATTACCTGGACATCTCTGAAGGCTGCTGTTTCAAGTATCAAAGAATTTACATCTCTAACTTTTAAAAAGGAAGACATTAATAATTGATTATGTTGAAATATCAGCTTTCCTTGGAATCAAAAGGTCTTTAGTCTCTGTGTATAATGATGAATTTTAAGACAGAAAAAATGCACTGCTTTCATTATGCTATTCTCTTGTTAGATTCTCTAATATAAATTGTTGTGTTGTAAAGGAATAGTATTTCTCTGAAGTGGATACAACTTGCATTACACTTGTACTTTAAAACAATTGGACTCTTAATAAAGATGTCAAGATACAGAAGGAAAAATCTCTGCCATGGGTTTTGATCTACTCAGACTTCTACTGCTTAAATCCAGCACATATGACACATTTAAACTTTTAACCTGGAAACTTTGCTGTCCTGCATTTTTCTCTGCATTCCCTGCATTGCTTTACAGAAGGTGACAGACATCTCAATGAGTCAGGTAGAACAGTACCTGTACAGTTTCTATTCACATGTGTTTAGAAGGCATTTTTTTAGGGGAAAAACAGTATTTAAAACTGTTAGGATCATGTTGCAAAAGAGAAAAGTACATATTTAGTATAAGTCTTAGCATAACACAAGGAAAACCAGAATAAAGTACTGTAGCACCACTTATCTGCCTGGCTGTCAGTGATGGATTATTTCTCTGAATTGGACACTAAATTAAGATACAAATCCCTATTTTGAGCATTTCACAAATATCTTCTAGAGGATATAGCAATACTTCCAAATCATAAGTTGCAAAATTAAATTCTCCAGTACACTCAGAATAAGAAAGGAGTAGGAGGTTTTTTGGTCTACTTCCAGTTAACAAATTGTGCTAAATATCTTTATTGTCTGAAAATTTCTGTTCAATGAAATTAGCAGTGTAACTTGAACTGAAAGAAAATACTGATTTACTTATTACCGGAAAGCTTTTTCATACCACCTTTCTCATGACTTTAGCAAGAAATAGATTTCCCTCCTTTGATTAGGAGTGATTTTGATTATTATTGAGAAATACAATAAATAATGCTTAAATTGGTTTGTTCAACTCTTTCAGTGATTGGAGTTTGAGTAGAAAAATTTAAGGTGAAAAAGATTTGGTAACACATTTCTGGAACCCTCCATACTGTCTTACTCCTTTTAAATAAAGGTAATATGTAATGTTGAGGTCAGATATCAAGACTAATTAATCAGGGAGTCTACTAAGTGCATTTTATGGGCTCAGAACAACAATTTTGCCTTGGCCCATCCATTCAGGTTAATTCTGAATGGATAATGGAAAAATCACTGGGCTGGATGTCTCTACAACCAGTTTTGCTGAACTACTCAACCTCATTTAGAGTATTTTCTTTTGAACGTCTAACAAAATTGAATTGGCTACTGTGGTATACACTAGTGTTGCAAAACGAGAGCACAGGAACATTTCTGATCAGTGTCTTCCTGGACAGAGAGTGTTCCCTGACATGTATCTATGTAATCATGGTGACTTTCTCCTCCTTGTCCCTGTTTTTGTCCAGTAATGACTGTTTTCTCTTCTGGATCTTTTAATTCAAATGAAAAATGCCTATGAAGTTTAGAGGCAACATTACAGATTTCTTCACATTTCTCCACTTTTTCAGCCATTTAAATACTTTCTAGTGTTTATAATGTCCTTTTCTGTAGATGTTCTTTAAGGTGTGAATTAATTTTGGTAATAGGTAAACCAGGAGGTTGTTCTTTCAGATGCTGCATAATGCTTTTATTGCTACTGAATTAAAACGAAATCCTATAATAATAAAGATCTAAGTATATGTTGTACAAATAGCAGGATTTCCCTAAGCATTATTAGACTTGAATGCTTGTCCATCTAATAAATATATTCCTAAATATCTGAAACTAACACCTTACTGCTATAATTATAGCTTGCATTTTTTATGATCAACATACATCAAAACTTAAATTTTCCAAAGACCTACTAAACCATTCTTAAAAATATTTGGATGAGTCGCTGTTGAACTCTGATCCATCACATTCATTTTTTTATCAGACATCAGTAGCAAATTTGCCTAGAGATTGCCTCTTCTTGGTAAATGATCTTGTGACTTGGAGATAAATGGATTTTCTTGAAACTTGCAGAAGTCAGTTTTCACTCTGAAGCATAAATTTGAACATAAGCAATCACAAAGTTTAGGATTCAAAGTTATACAAAATCATAAATGTCAGTAAACATCAGTTGCACTGCCTGTGGTTTATTCTTTACTTCTATGTTGGGCAGTCTAGTTTGCAGCTCAAAAAGTGTCCAGTGCTTTTTTTTTTCATTGGGATTTTTCGTGATTTTGTGATCTGTCTCACAATGTCGATCTAACAAAGTCATAAACATTGAATTCTCTACCTGACAAGCTAAACTGAGAGAATTCTTTTCTACTGTCTAGTGTGGAAAGAGTAATCTGTTTCTCATAACACTGCAAATGTGTAACCTTACTGGGGACCCTGAGAGATGAGGAGTTCTTTTCACCTTTGTTTTGGATAACAAGGCAAAGAACCTTAGGCGATGCGCAGTTGCTTTATAACATTAAAAGCACAATGAAACTGGCTTGGATTTCATTAGAATGGGATGCTAGCTGGGTCACAGTTAAATTTTTATTAAATTCAGTGTTTGACAGGAGTTGAGAGGTGTGCAAGACATTGATGCTGACTACTGCAGATAAATGTTTTGAAATGCAAAAATTTAGATCCAGGTAAAGAATCTGCTATAGTTGATTAACGATGGCATATATGGAGAGACATGTAATAATGCAAGCAGTTGTTTCTTAGTGTCTTACTGGGGCAGAAAGGGTTAAATAATATCATGAAAATAAATCTCGATATGGAACATGGCTTAACTTAGCCTTGAGCTGTCCTTATCACAAATACTACAACATGAATTACAAAAATTAGAGTGCTTCTCCAATCATCTTCATGGCTCTCCTCTGGGCTCGTTTCAGCAGGTCCCCATCCTTCTGGATGCAGCACTCCAGGTGGGCTCTCACCAGAGCAGAACAGAGGGGAAGAATCCCCTCCCTCAACCTGCTGTTCACAGATCTTTTAACACAGCCCAGGACACGATTTCTTTCTTGACTGTGAGCTCACATTACTGGGTCATGTAGTTTACAGATGAATTCATGTTTTCCTAGTATCTTTCTTTAAATGTCCAAAAACTTAAATGATTTTCTTTTTCTGTAGGAAAAGACATGCATATGAGAAAGGTGTTAAAGTGCAAATAGGAAAAGAACCTGTTTTGGTTATTCCATTCTTATCATTAGTTTCTTTAGTAGCCAATACTTTTCAGAGAAAATAGGTATTATACAAAAATAGAACCTGACAAGAGAGTTATAGTTATTTGGAAAGTATTGCATTCTCAGATGACAGGGATATGAAGTAAATGTTATTTGATACTACATATAATGACTTTATATATAGGATGGATGCATAATAAATGCTGGTGGAACAGCTAATGCTGGTATTTTTTAACCACAACCAAGAAATCTCTGATGCGCATCTTAGAACCAAATTAGACTGAAAAATGCACAATGCACTTGCCTAAACATCAAAATGTTCAACATGCAGCATTTTAATAGGAGCCCTCCAGGTTAGTTACCAGGCAAGTTGTAGCAATCTCATCTGAATCAACATCTGGCAAAGTCTAATGTGTAACAGTTGCAATGAATTTATTAGTTGTAACTTTTAACTGACAGCTAAAGTACCTTTCTCATCTGCAAAGTCCTGTACGTAAGTTCCTAGATAGAAGGAGCAGGAAGATCATCTAGATAAATCTCCATACCACAGATGTTGGATTTTGGGAACTCTTTATTGAAATGGTTCCTAAACTCTAATAATGTACTTGGTTTAAATATCTCTGATGGACCCATTAATAAGTAGTTTCAGCTAACAAACCTTTTTGTAATGTGTCATCTACATCTCCTTCAAAGTGTATTTTGCTGGGGATTTTTTTGGTTGGGTTTTTTTGGCCAGGGTGAAGGGTGTGTGTATTGTTTTTTTGTTTGCTTTATTTTACCNCCCTCTTTCAAAGTGTATTTTGCTGGGGATTTTTTTGGTTGGGTTTTTTTGGCCAGGGTGAAGGGTGTGTGTATTGTTTTTTTGTTTGCTTTATTTTACTGCTATTTTTTATAAAGAGAATAGTAGAGATGATTACAGTCATAACAACTACCATTCTGTGGCTGGGCAAACTTCTGGTGTGCATGTTTTATTGCTTTTCAGACTCTGTTTTATTTATATCCGTGTGATAGAAAAAAATTGGAGATTGTATACCCACTGAGACTTCTTTAGGAGTGAGTATGCAAAATAAGTCCCTGAGGCATCTTAAACTTGATACATCCATGAATTAAATTTATGTTTTCTCTGGGACAACACCACTCATAACTTTAAATGGTGCTTCAGCAGTTCTGGTTTTGGTTGGGTAATTTCCTTCACAGTAACTGTCACGTGGCTGTGTTTTGGATTTGTGCTGAGCACAGGGTTGATAATACAGAGATGTTTTTGTTGTTGCTGAGCAGGGCTCACACAGAGCCAAGGCCTTTTCTGCTTTCCATGCTGCCATGCTGGCCAGGAAGTTGGGGGTGCATGGGAGTTTGGGAGGAGACACAGCTGGGATAAGTGACCCAAAGTGACTAAAGGGATTACATTTGCAACCTTCTTTTCTTTGGTGTAAATCCACTGATATTATATAAGAACTTGACTAGGACAAAATTGTAATGGATTCCACTTGAAATGCTTTCCTGGGTTACCAACTGCAACTTCAAACTGGATTTCTACAGAGTTGCAAATACCTTATTTTGCCTAGCCATGTTTCTTCGCTCAGAAAAATGTCTTATAAATGTCAAAAATCAGATGGGACTTGTCCTTGAGAAATCTTTTTCTCTTACTTTTTAGCTTAATTTCCTAAGGAAATTAGGCTTCTGCAATCACTCTGTGTGTGTCTGTTCTTCCTGATTAATAACCTCTTTTCAACCAAATTTGACATTGACCAGAGGGATAGAAGTCTCAAATATAATTAAATCCCTATGCACTGCAGGGAACTAGGCAGCTAGGTAAATGAAAAGTGCCTTTTATAAGATAAAGACTGAAAATTCAACACATCCAGAGACACTAGTGAATCCATCCAGGAAAGGTATTACTTATTCCCTGACCTTAGTTTCTGATTTTTGAGTACTCAACATATTATGAGACACCAGAGAATTTTTAGGGTGCTGTTCCAGATGAAACAGTGCTGACTTTTGACACTGACCATGTTTAAGTGAAGCACCTGATGATTTGTTTAGCATTTTTTTTCAGGCCTGAAGGTTAGCTGATAGATTTTGAGTTTCTGATTTTTTTTCCCAGATTTTATATATGACCATACCCACAACTCTGTCTCTTGAAACTTACAAGTTTTTTCAAAAGAATAGTAATGGTTTGCAGACTACTTCTGAAAGTCTGTTTACTAAAAGTCTAAAAATACATACTAAATAGGTATTTTAGAAAGTTAAACCAATACATGTATATATAATTTATCTAATTTTTCAGAATTTCTTTCCTAATCTTACATTTTATTCTCACTTAAAATTAATTTTCTTACTATATGACTACTTAAAGATTACAATTATTCAGTTTGCTTCACGTGGTTTGTTATATACCCCTAAATTAACATAGATTGGAAAAAATACTCTTTTTCTTTTTTTTTATTGCTCTTCTGCATCTGTGTTCTACACACACAATTCTTTTTATTTTTCCTTTCACAGAAAACTGCATCTCCATTTGCTATAGAATTTCTGACTTTCAGACTAATAATGAATCTCTAGAGACATAACTGCTCATCATGATGCTATGGTGTATTTAATACAGTCTCTTTCATCAACTGCAAGCTCTCCAGTGCTCCTTTTACATTTCATACTGTGTTCCCCTACTGAAGCATAGCTTGAGGCAGAGGGTGAATAAGTAAGTTTTGATATTGTACAGAATTGACCATAGGTATTCAAATATTTCCCAAAGACTACTTTTATTTTTTACTTCTAAATCTTAAAATTTCTGTAAGGCTTTGTGAATAGTCTGAATTCTGTTTTCTCTATTTTATAAGGGTTTATAATGGCAACTCTCTTGGATCAGTAGTAAGATTTAAGTAATGCTTTTCTTATTCATTTATATCTGACTGATTCTTTTAGAACACCTTTATACAACAAAAGAATGGGGGGAAAAAAAAGCAAAATAAAACAAACCCCTTTTGGCTAAATCAGAGTTTTGTTTTTGTTTCGGATTCTTTTCTATACAACCTGTACATCTTCTCCAATACTGTTTCTGTCTTTATTTATTTATAACAGAAAACAAAATGCACATAAAAATATACATGTTTGCTTCTTTGTTATTGTTAATATTCTATCAAAAACATAGTGGCAGGAAAATTTGATTGTTTTATTTTTGTGATTTTCTCTTTGATTGATTGACTGATGACAATCAATCTGCATAGCAAAAGGGCAGATGGAGCTGGAAAATTAGTCTTCAGAGCATGGCTACTAGTGCAAGCTGCAGATCAGAATCACATTGTCAAATTGTCCCCAAGTGTCTTTCTTCCTTTAATTTAGTCTGCTGAAAGATGCATGATTCAGAAATAAGGAATTCTGGCCCAGTGAGTTTGCATGAGCAGAAACAAAGCTTTTGATTTCATCTACCTACTTACATGTTTTGGATAAATATTTTTTTCCATCTCATCAAAATACACTGAGTTTTGCTTAAGAAAATGTTTTACTTTATCACACCATTATTAATTACAGTGCAAGATCACACAGGGGAAAGCTGCTTAGCTTTTCCAATTTTCCCATAAAAGTTTACCACATTAGAAAAAATTTGTGTGCATAGTTAAAAAACTGGCTCCAGCTGCCAATCAAAATGAATTCCTCAACTCTTATACTAAGTTTCTTCCTCTAATAAAGAAATGCAGCAGGAAGCCAAGACTTCTTTCCACAGTTTGTTTTGGAGGATAAATAACTTGCTTTCCTGTCATTTCAGTTTATATTTTAGTGTGCATATGTTATAATTTGTAGGGTTATCACTGAGCTTCTTGGATTGTCTCACAGGGAATGGATGGTCCTGGACTTCAGGGGTCTTGGACAAGATAATTCTCTAGGGTTTTTATCATGACATCTGTAACATGACCAAGATATGTCAGAAATGCTAGGGATGCTTGAAGTGTTCAGTTTTAGCTCCATTTTGCCACAGGTAACCACGTCATGCACTGCTTTTCAGAACCAATAAAACTTTTTCCTGAAAACAGTTCAATTATTGCTGAGGAACGTTAAGAGCTTCTACTGATAGCACTCACTCACCAAAAGACTAGAAGGCATGAATTTGTCAGTTTTCCAAAGTGAAACATTGTGATTCAGATTGACAAGTATGCTTAGTTAAGGTTTAGCCAAGCACTAATATACTATGTTCTTTAGATTTTCTGACACTAGAATTGTTCATTGTCTGCAAAATCATCGGTTTTCTACTTTTTTCTTTCCCCTTTAAAAACCAAATTTCTCACATACTATTGACAGCAAATTTCCAGGCAGCACTTGAATATTTTTATTGTCCTTATTTAATAACGAGCTAGAGAGCTGAACATGGTAAAGTTAGATCTAACTATTAATTTAGAGTACATGAAAATCCTAGTAAGTATCTCATCTAACCTATTCTTGGGCTTTTCATTGTTAGTCATTCTTAAGTGTCAATCTTTTCCACTGTCTGCCTGAAGCAAGAGTTATTCAAGGGCTGATTTTGTATTTGAAACATTCAACAAGAGGTGAACACATAGAACTGTATCCTCTACAAGTCATAACTAGAAAATTGAAGTTTTTTCTGTCCTAAACTCTATGCAATCTATAACTTAAAAAAATTTGTCACCAGTTTCCCTGTTTTGCTTCCTATTTTTACAAAGATCAGTACTTTGACATGCTACACTTGATTCCTCAGGCCAACTTGTTACTAAACCATGATTAGTGCTTTCAACCAACCTTTTATGTGCATCAATTTAAGAAACAAAATGCTTTTATTGAGAAGAACACCTTTTTAAAGTTCCAGTGTATTGTGTCTGTAAAATTGACAGTAAAAAGAGGCCGTGGGTAATTTGTCACAGGTCATAGTTGTTTAAGGGTGACTTATAATAGCTATTTTTTATTTCCCTACTGCCAATTACAAGACTTGCAGTCCAGTAATCATATTGTAAAGCCTGACAATCTAAACAGATCTCAGAAGAGGATGGGAAATGGGGGAAAGTTATAAGCCTGATGCCTCTACTCCATTGCCTCCTGATGAAATTCCCTTATTGGCAGTTAAGAGCACCAGATGTTCTGAAATATACGGTTTCATACTCGTTGATTGTTTTGCTCTGCACCCTGGGTGAAATTCAGGTCAGCCTGTTTAGTCCATCTGACTGCTCAGCTAGAAAAACAGTTGAATAGTGCTTAGGATGTCCAAGAAATCTAAGACTGAGCTACCAAGTGATATTTATTATTTATTTTTTAAAAAAAATTTATTTTGCTAATTTAGGAGGGGTTACTTGTGAAATTCAACTACATCAGGGATAAATAAATATAGTTCAGAAACTATCAGTTAAATATCATCCAGACTTATCTCTTAGTACAATGAAGTGTTTAGATTCTGTAATTAATACATAGTAAATACACAGAAGAATTATTTTGCAATAAAATAAAACCTCACATCATCTAGCCCCTTTTGCAGCATTTTCAGAGATGTCTGAGGTACATCTGCACAATCAAATCTACCTAAAACCTCTCAGGCCTCCCCAGCTGACTTGTCCTAACCACTCTCCACGTGTGGGCCTAAGCACATCTACCAAAGGCAAGGCAATGCTGACTGACTACAGAATAATAATGAAGACAGACCAGAAGTACAGGAATAGTAAGAATCAGCTCTAACTTTTCTATTTCTGAGGATCCTGCTAGAAGATTCCCTCTGCAAGGGATATGATGTATATCTTCAGGTTGTCAAAAAAACAGAAACATGAGCTTTCTTTCAAACAACAGAAACAAAAGAGTGTAAAGATAAATAAACTATGTGTACTAATAATGAAAAAATGTAGGGGTTTGTAGCTGAGTTTCTCATATTCTGTCACAGTTCCTGAGTCTGGGTACTGCCTGGACTTCTGAGAAAAGCAGGAAAGGATGAGCCACTCCTCTGTAAGATCTGCATATATGCCAGTATAAGTCCTCTACAAATAGAGGAAGGGAACAGGACAATCCTCTGCAGACTACTTCTTGGTAGATATCTGGACAGAATGAGCTTCCAGTGTTTATTCCAGAGTATGACATGTCTTTTTCATTCTTGTTCCTTATGACAAGGGCTTCTCTGCAGCATTGGGATTAGACTGGAGAACTGGAGGAGAAGGAACTGCACTGAGCATGCTGCAACCCTGTGGTTTGATGCTTCCCTGATGTGCTTTTCAGATTCTTCTGGAGTGGCATCTAGCCTTTGCATTTTCCCCTTGGGAGTTTGTTACTTCTCAGCACAGCCATGTGCTCTGACAAGCATGCTGCTAAATGTGCTACCATCACCCTGGGCTACCCTGTTCCCTTGATTTTCCCTCTGCCATGGCCTCACCTTGTAGAAGGGAGCATACATGTTAGAGATTTACAAAAAAGGGTGAGGAGAAGGTGGTTCTTCTGAAAGCAGTAGTGAAGCTGGAGTGAAGACACTGAAAAGTGCTTTGAGCCACATTACTAACCTTTGGTATGCTAAAGTAGTATGGTATGGCCATCTACTTCTTTCACACAGCTTGAAGGGATTATCCTTTACTTTTCTCTCCATGGGTCCTTGCCACTTTATAATTTCCTCTTTCAGTTTCATTCTGCTGCTGTAAAGCTGTATCATATTATCCTTGAAGCCATTCTGTCCTCAAAGGGTTACTTGAGTTTAAATTTGCCTCCTTATGTTATTTTCTGTAGTTTTGACTCTTTCAAGGGCTGTCTTTATTTCTCTTGAAGCCATCCCTGAGCCTTGGGAAGAAGCCTTTGTCTTCTAATGGATGCTTTGACTTACAACTGCTTGTACACGTTGGTGAGAAAGTTGGTGAAATTGGATTTTAATGCATGTTCCGGGACAAGGTGGTAGAATACATCTATTACAGCAACTTAATGTCTTGTGAGTTTCAGAGAAACAAAATATTCTTTTCTCTCTGATTCAGCAGTGCACCATCTGCTGTGTACAGGTAACTTAGCTGTGAAACTTCTTGGGGTTACAAATGATAACATAAACATAAAGATATGGAGCAGGAGGGCAGCACTTGCCATCCTTCAGGAAAGATGCCTTAGAAAATCAAGACAAATGTCACGATGCAGCACTTTCAATGGCACCTCCTCCTTCTGATTTGAAAACCTGGATTTGAATCATACTGCCATATCTTCTTTAGTCACTTCGTAGGAAAATATCTGAGTCAGTGTTTTTTCAAGTTAGAGGATTGCCTTTCTTAGGTTGCATGAGGCAGCCCTCACAGTGGCTTCTGAAATATATTTGTAACATGAAACCAGAAGCTTGTAGGGAAAAGTTCACTGGAAACTCACATGAATAAATTTTATAGCCTAAGAAAGTGAACATGTGCTTGCATTTTTAAACAAATTGCTTGGCATTTCTCATTCTCAATATGCTGTTGAATATATTAACAAGATGATTTTTCCAACCTGCAGTTTTGACTCCTGAGCAACGTCTTGTTATCATACAAAATTACAATGACTATTTCTGAAAGCCCAACAGCAAACAATCTAAAGGTTTAATATATGTCTCACATGATTAATTTAATGCACCATAGCCTTCCCCAGTGTCAATGACACAAAAGTCCATGCAGATTATTCTTACAAGCCGGACACAATGTTATTCATAATTGAGATATACTCTTAAAATGTTGATTAAAAACCCCTCAGCTCGTCTTTGAGAAGCATGTTTCATAATGAATATCTGTGGTGACACCATTTCTAGCAAACTCATTCTTTTGCAACTCTTATTACCTTGAAAATCAAAGCATGGATGCAATTTGAGATGAACACAGGAGAAAATCCTCGACTGCATATTTTCATTTCCTCATGCTGATTTAAAAAAAAAAAAAAAGAAGAAGATAAAAATTGAAAAGATGCCCCCAGGTTGGATTTGGATGCCCAGGAGGTGATTTGCTGTAGTGCATTAATCTCTTCAATGTGACTGTAGGCTATGGGCCTGAGACAAATTGAGTCAGTCAGGCTTTATCTCTTCATTTCTGTACTCACTTGTCAAGAAAACCTTGAAATAATAACAGGAAGAAGGTACAATTGTTTGGAAAGGCAGCAGAGGTGAAAATCCAGATGTAGCATCTCTTCTTAAGGCTAGAACAAAACCATATTCTGTTCAGCTAGGACACAAACACTGTTCAAATGGGCATCAGCACATTTCAAAAGCTTAATTTCTGGAAACATAGGAAGTTATGTGTGCAGATTTTGCATTAAGATTCTGGTGTTGTACTAGAGAAGAATATTATGGAACAAAGGTTAAAAACTCAGTCCAAAGATGCAGTAACATTTTTGTTGATCCACCAGCAAATTCCCAAAATACACAGATGTCTTGTCAGAGAGATTGCTAGGACAGGGAATCCAGGAGACTTAATTAAAAAAAAAAAAAAAAAAAAAAAAAAAAAAAAAAAAAAAAAAAAAAAATACAAAGATACAAAGAAAACAAGGGTCTGTTTGTGTGAAACAAATTGAATCTGATGCTCAAAACCTAGAAGACTACTCACAGTATCACTGACATCCACCTGCTGCATACTTGCAGCTACTGAATATTTGAAAATTAGGTAGGATTAAATGCAGTACCTGTGCCCCAGAAGATGCAGATCTTAAATTAAAGCTTCAGAAATGTGACTTTCAAGTGTAATTGGGGAAATATAGGTTATCACTCATATCTGAGGTAATCTTCCTTGCACAGGCCACTAACATCCTTTGAGAACAAGGAAAAGAGAATTAAATACTTGGTTTCAAGAATAAAAAAAGTTGTAGTTAAGGCAAGGAATTATATCAGGGAAAGAAATGTACATATGGCTTATTTCCAGAAATAGCTACATCTCTCCAGCTGATAGAATCTGAGAGGTGCCTGACAACTCTCTCTCCAGCAGAGTTAAAACCAGACATTTACAAAGTCATTGATCCTCATTGTCATCTCTGCACAATTTGTCTTTATCTCCAGACTTACTCCATCAGTGTCCAACAATTTTTTTTCAGACCTTAGCTCAAATGAGTTTTCTTCTGAAGTAACTGTTTCAGTAAAGCTGCATTTTTTTTCCATGTACCACTCAAATTCTGAGTGCAGGAGCTGCATTTCCTTCTACAGTGTAGCTGAATAGTTTCAGTCACTCTTCTCATGCCCTTGACAGTTTTCAGTGCAATTTGCCTTTCACCTCATACAATAGTGCTCTAGGGAATGCTACTGCAAAACACTACCTAATCATTCCTTTAATTGTGGAGATGCACTGGCAAATGTGCCTAGTACAGAAAAATACACAAGAAATTGTAGAAAACATCCCATGAGATCCTGAACATTTTCTAACATATCCCGAATGCTCTCAACCCCTCTTCACTTCATCTGTATCAAATATCTCAGACTATAAAGAAAGTCCCAAAGCTGAGACCTACTCTCTATTTCAGAGGAATTTCTCCACTAAAAGAGTGATTAAAGGTTGGAATGGACTGGCCAAGGAGGTGGTGTGGCCATCCCAGGAGGTGTTTTAGAGAACAACTGTGGCACTCAGTGCCATGGCTTAGTTGACAGGGTGCTGCTCAGTCGTAGGCTGGACTCAATCTCAGAGATCTTTTCCAACCTGACTTATTCCGTGTCTGTAAATGAAGTTGATATCTCTTTTAAGACCAATTTATGTAATTAGAATAATTAGACAACCTTTTCAGCAAACATACATTGCTTACACCTGAAACAGAAGAAATAGATTTCTAAACACAAACTTTAAAAAATTGTTCAGTTTTGACTGTATTTCACAGTAAGTAACTGGAAAAAAAATGATGTTTGGTGTGTAGGGGCCAGAAAGTGAGTGGGGAGAAAAGTAGGGACTTATTAATTAAATTTTGCAAAGGAGACAGAAATCTATATTATGCAAAATAAAAAGGTTTGAAGAGGACAGGAAGACTCTGATTTACCAAACTACAATTTTTTGTAGCTATGGAAAAAAACCCACAGAAATAAATAAGTTATTTTAGCTTGAAGAATCTTCTTTCTCAGTAGTTCTACTTTTGGTTCAAGGCTGAAAATATGGTGGAATGTGAATTTCATAGGATGTATTCCTTCATTAAAAGCATATGGTCCTATGTTTATTTTCTGTGTGAATTATTATTCTTGTATGAAAAAGGTGCTTAATTTCACCTCCACATTTGCAGCAAGAGTGTTTTTCACTGGATGAAGTGTGCAGCTGTAAGTTTTTTAAGGTGCTAATTGTTCTGCAGTTGAGAATATTTATTGTAGTACTGTAGAGGGTTGTACATTTTCTGTTCTTTATTCAAGAAAAACCTATATTCATTTAGTGTGCTTAGAACACGGGGAGTTTCCTTTCAGAATCAATTTAGTGAGGCTTCAAGGCTGTTTGAAGAGCAAGAAGTTTCTTGTATTACAACTTGTAGTTATTTAATGACATTTTGTATAGCTTCTGGGAGAGGATGGGCTGTGACAGTAGATGTACATTTGGTGATGGGTGGAGGTGTCATATTCTACTTAAACATTTCTTCACATGGTGTTTCACACCTTTTTCTGAAATTCCTTGCTACGAGAGTAATTCTGATGTATATAAATCTTCTTCATTGCTAAGGGGAGCACTATGAGTGATCTGCTGTACATGAAGGCTTCTGAGGAGCCTGTATATGTGCTGGCCTTTAGTTTTCCATTTATCACACTTGCAGGTTACAGCGCTGATGTTGCTGTAGGGAAATGATGCTGGTGCACGAATGTTGCAGTGACAGTTTGATGGAGAATGGTTATTATTGAATTTGTGGTAAAAATCAATAAAGGAGTCCAGATTTCCAATCGAGATAATAAAGGTGTCATCTATAAATCTTAGGCACAGTGTCAACACAGTGATACAATTATTTAACAGCTCTTCGTCATTGTAGTTCTTGAAAAGCTTGTCATAACACAGGGCTGGAGAGAAGCTATCAAAAGAGAAGGATGTCTCAGTTAAGTTTTGCAGATGTCTGTGGACTGAGTTCTCTTCTGTAATTTCACTGATGGTCTGTGTGATGGAAGAGAGAGAAAGGATGACCTCTATTTGGTACAGATGTGAATGGTATTAAACTATTAAGATCTCTAAGACTCTTTCACTGGATTAGAATCAAAAGTACACTAATGGAATTGGGCAAATTACTGGAAAAAGCAGAATGGAATTTAATAAGAACAAGTGCAAGGTTAAGAAAGAAAAATGTTTTGCACAAAAACAAGATGAGGAAAAAGCTGGTTAAGGAATATAAGAAGCATAATGTCTCCCAGTATTGTGGCGTTGCAAAAAGAGGAAATATTGCTCGGGATAAATTTCTTCCATTTAACAAGAGGCATTACAGACAGCTATATATACATTTTAAAATCTGATTGTATAATTTCAATAGACAATGAAATACTGTTATATTAAATGTGTGATATATTTTGCAATTCATGCATTCAACTTAGGAATTTGGGATCAAGCTGTCATTTTGCCTCATTGTGTAAATATATTCAGTGTTATCTATAAATGAAATGTTATTGTTGGGTATTTCTTAACACATATAATGTAAAGATCTATACTTTTAAACTTCATCAGTTCTTTGAATGGTGATTTGCATATTATAACTCTTGACCTTCTATCCTTGTGGAGTAAAACTATAAGTGCAATCAAATTGTGTAGTGAAAATCTCAAGGCTTCAAATCATCTCCCATTTCTCACAACAGAACGTAGATTGCAGTAACTGTTCATGTAAAATTACTGATAAATCCTTAAAGCTCATTCACCTAAAGAATAATTGTGAGAAATAAGTAGATGATGTATGAACAATTTATGGCAGTAAATAGATTTTTTCAGGTGCATTATGTAATTTTTTGGCACATTCAATAACTTTACAAAACATTGATGACCATTTAAAAAAATATTGTATTTACACATGAACGTACTTTGTCATTTATTGCATCATAATTACTTCAGAATTGCTCAGTTGCTGTAATCTTTATTTTCTTCTATGTTAGATAAATCCTTGCAGATAAGAAGTTCTAGCATAAACTGCATCATAACTCAATGCAGAGAACAGCGTGTTTTTTTCTTATGAAACAGCTATTTTTAATGGAATTTTTTATTTCAAATGTTTGAAAAGGGGAAAAGTATAGAAATAATTCTTTAGATGTTTTTCTTTACATTTGTTTGTACAGGATTTATAGTGCTACACTATAAATTCTTACCACCACACTGTCCATAAGATCTTTTGATCAACATTGACCTTTGACTGTCTGAAGCCCTTTGACGCAAAAAAATTCTTATTTGTTGAACACTCAACAAATCTCTTTCCACTCTTGTTGAGGAAAGAGATTTCTGACTGGTAGACCGTGATGGCTCCTCTCTACTCTGTGCTTACCTCGAGTCCTGGATGCAGTTTTGGGCACCACAATATAAAAAGGATATAAAGGTTTTAACATCCAAAGGAGGTCCATGAGGTGTCTGAAGGGCCTTGAGGGGAAGCTGTGTGAGGAGCAGCTGAGGTCACTTGGTCTGTTCATCCTGGAGAAGAGGGGACTGAGAGGAGACCTCATTGCAGTTACAACTTCCTCCTGAGGGGAAGATGAGGGCAGACACTGTTCTTTTCTCTCTGGGGACCAGTGCCAGGACCCAAGGAAATGGCCTGAAGGTGTGTCAGGGGATGTTTATGTTGGATATTAGAAAAAAGTTTTCACCCAGAGGGTGGATGGGCACTGGAACAGGCTCTCCAGAGAAGTGGTCACAGCACCAAGCCTGACAACGTTCAAGAAACATTTGGACAATGCTCTTGGGCATGTGGTGTGACTCCTGGGATGTCCTGTACAGGGCCAAGAGTTGAAGTTCATGATCCTTGTGGGTTCTTTCCAACTCAGGATATTCTACGATTCTAGACGTGACCTTTCCTTAAGGCTAGGCAGGGTTTTGAAAAGAGAGATGGCAGAATCTCTCTGCAGTAAGACTCAGAATGATCAGGGGATCTACTTCTGTGTTTTCTATGGAGTGGTTCTATATTCAGCAAGACAATTGCAACCCCATAGTATTTCAGTCATTCTATTCACTCACAGCATGCAGGATTTAGGATGGATATAAGATTCCATCAAAAAGTTCAACGTTATAAATGAAAGTAGAAACAATCAAAAAATATCCAGGAATAATCAAAAGCTTGAAAGTAAAAGAAAATTTCCAGCAATCAATCAGTTGCCTCTAGTGGTAGAGAACTGACTTGAGAGCTTTGAATTCTTTCTCCTTTTCCCCTATACCTGTGTATCAAATTGCATTTGGTTCTTCCATAGTAAGAGAAAAAAAGAGAAGAGTTTTTCAAATTCCTACTTTTTTAAAAAAAAAAAAAAAAATATAACAGCAGCAAAAATGCAGTTTCCTATGATTTCTAATTAAGAAGTCTTTGAGTTAACAGTGTTGGTACCATTTTAGTCTTCCAGTTAGCTAGTGCTTTGTGTTTCAGTCATTACAATGCAAAATATAAAACTAATGCATTATTCTGTCACTATACTTCCACAACTCAGCTGTGAGGGGTTTTTTTATGTGTTGTTTTTCCTGATGATACCATATATTTATCTACTGCCTCTTCACCAGATGCTTTATTGCCAGATTGCTTCATTAACTTTTTTCTAAGTAATTTCAGCATTGTCTTTTGATCATGCAAATCTGTGTATAACATCAGGTACTTATTTAAAGACCCATTAAAAGGCTCTCATATACATCTAAAGAAAAAGAAATGGGATTAAGTGAGAAAAAAGAAAGGGAAGATAGAAATGTTTGATAATTCATAGCAAGTAGTGTCTTTTTAAAGAAATGTTAGGTCCTTGTTGAAAACAAACAACAAACCACAAAACAATCCCCCACAAAAACCAAAACAAACAAAAAGCTCCAACCAAGCAAAAAACAACCATATGAAGCAAAAAAAAACCTGATCACAAACAAATATTTTTTCCAGATACCAGTAGATTTGCACTGCTTTACAGCTCACAAAATAGCTATTGCAGAGACTAGACCAATCTATTCTTGAAAAAGTTGAATTCTTCGCTTCATGTCCGTGGTCTCTGAGGACAGAGTGCAAGAAACTCCCCTGTTTATTCTGAGTCCAGATAAGTGGATCAGAAAGCTATACACAAACAGACACTGCTAATAAATACACAGTTTGAGTATATGATGATAACAATTACTTGTAATTTTCTTTGCAGTGGAAGCAGATGACAGAAGAGATAAATCACTGGGTTTTCTGTAAAACAATTAAAACTGTTTTCTGTGTTAAAACATGTAAAACTGTTTTCTGTGTTAAAACATGTAATGTTTAACCAGTAATAGTTTATTGCACTGGAATCCACTTTTGCCTTTCACTCTGCTATTTCCTCGTATAGAGAAATATTAACTCTTAAATTAAGTGGAGGGTTGAAAACCTGAGGAGGTGTGGATACTCTACTTCTTCAAACCAAAAGACAGCAAGACCCAACTGATGAAGACTTTTCACCCAGACAAGCGTTGCCACTTGTTCTGCTACTCGCTTTCTGCTCTAACCTTACTTTCAAGATACTTATTTCAGTTATCATCCATCTTAAAGAGTTGCACATAATAATTTTGATATCCTTGTAAGTACTTCTGAAATTTTGTAAAACATCCTTGACTACTTAAATTATCACAGGATAGTTTAATTGAACTTCAAGTCCCAGTGACCCAGTAGTTTTCATTTTCATTTTAATTTATTTACTTTTTCTAATTCTGTATTTAATTTTTTTTCTGGTTTGAATGTGAGAAAATGATACCTCTAACTTATTCTAAAATGGAGAAATTTACTTCCTTCCATTACCTTTTATTTTAAATATGTCAGACAGGAAGTATTTTCTTCTCCTCTTACTTCTGTTCTATGTTCAATTAATTTGTTTGAGCTCAGGTTGGTCTCTTACTGTTACTAGTTTATGCCATGCATTATTATTTGGATTTTTATGGCCTAAAATGCTGGTGACTCTTAAGGATAACAGCTAATTCCATTCTCATATTGGATATATTTTATCCAGAAATATTTTATTCATCTTGGAATTTGTTACAGATTTGAATGAAGTCTTACCATTTTAGGTTACCTACTTACAATTTTGTATTTCAAGTTATCGATCGTTGGATACATTTCCAGAAAATGCATTAGTGTATACAATATAGTTACATTCAGTGAGGGTGAAAAAGTTCACCTAAAAAAGCAATTCAGTTTTATTTGAATAAAAGTGGACTCCTCCATGGCTGTTAATGGTATAAATCTATCTCAGAAATGAGACCAGTTTTCAAGCTGCATATTAAAGTGCTATCAACTTTATAACTCCCTTCTACATAGATAAGATATATGATATCCCCTTTCTCTCAGCAAGGATGTGTGACAATCTAAACACAAAAAAGGGGAATCAGGAGCTTATTTAATCCAAAACAAGGAACAGATACTTAACTTCCTTTTAAATTTACCTGTAAAATCTGCATGCATTCAGAAGCTCCTACATGTGGGAACTAGAGTAACTGGTGGATTAAGCCTTGGATATTATGTGCAATTAAAGCATAAATTAAGCATAGGTGTTTCTCATTATCTTGCAATACAACCAAATGGTGCATATGTGCTTAGCACAAATGCACAGTGACAGTGCCTATGTCAGAAAGGGTGATTATGATTTTAAACTACCATTTTTGAACAGGATACTGAATATTCACTTCTGATGCCAGATCTGTAGCATTAACTCTTTCACAGAGAAGGTGATTTGCCATTGAGATCACTGAACTCTTGCATATTGCACATACAATTGTGTAATTCTTTAATCATTTGCCAGCTTATTCAACATTGTATCAACTACAACTTTGAAAAGAGAATTTTGAAAATGCCCTTCTCTGAAGCAAGCTGGCTGTTTTTATCCTTTTTGCTTTGTCTATTGCTTTAAATCCTCCCAAGTTTGTGCATATCTATGAAATGAAATTGGGATGACTGTAACAACATACATAATATCTTGGTCATGAATCATTCCACATATTACAGAATATTGCTTTGTCTTATGTATTCTGTTGTCCTTTCAGTGTGAGTTGAAGCAAGTTCTACCAGCCAGTCCACATAACTGTGCTGGAACACAATGTCAGGTTGTCTCAGTCTTTTCCTTCTGTTTTCCAGCTGCCCTCTCTCTTACTCCTTTGGGGATTGATTCAGATATCAGCATAAGGTTCTGCAAGCTCATTTTAAGTTATCATCTCCTAAGTTTGGAAGCAGCGTATATTTTTCCAGTGTTCTTTCACATTTTGTCACTACTTCTGTGATAACGTCAGTAATTCCGAGACTATTTTGCAGATGCTTCATTAGGCTTCTTGTTATCGTTGACTTCCAGTTGTCAAGTTTGCCACAGTACAATAAAGCTGAAATTATAATTGCATCAGATAGTTTTATCTCATGCTGAAGGATATATGCTTCATTCTCCAGATGTCCAAAATATGTAGGCGCTTTTTAAATTGGTGCATTTTGTTCCTCATCTTCTATTCCACTGCAGTTTGTAGTTGCATTGAAATATATAGGGCATTAAATGAGTTTCACTGCTGATCACTGAACAGACCTATCTTGGCCTTTTCAGGTTGTAATGGTGCTTCTTGTGCAAGTACTTGTTTCAGGCCTTGTTCTGGGCTGTCAGCAGGGAAGACCCATCCTCAAAAATCCAACATGAAGCAATTTTCCTTCCTGTGAGTGTTTATGAGGGCAGCAAACATGGAAGTAGTTTTGTCTGTATTGCTGATAGAGTGCCCATCCCAGTTACACTACCTGGAAATTCTCCTGCCTTTCCCCATGTTTTGTAAACTGTTGTGGATTTCACTGTGCACAGAGCCAGAAGGGATCACACCAGCATCTTATCTCATCCCTGCTTAACTCTGCCTGTTGCAGTTCATTCAACAACCATTTTATAATAGGATAAAAAAAAAAGGATAGCTTCCCTAGTGCCATAGACTTTTATTTCGAAGATATAAAATATGAGCATAGTTGCAGTTTGCTGCATGCATTTTCTTGGTATTTTTTGGTGGTTTGTTTGTTTGTTTGTTTGTTTTCCCTCATAAGCTTTAGTAACATTTAGCCTGGTTTTGAAATACCATGGATGAAATGTGGATTTTGCTTCCATGCTTCCAGGTATCTATCTTGAAAGTATTAGGGATATAGAACCTTATATCAAGCTGAAATTTCTTCAGAAAGAGCTTCTTTGAGCTGCCTCAGAAATCAGCTAGTGCTCCTAATGTCTTTAATGAGTATAGTTTCATTTCATTCAGATAGAAGGTTTCAGAAAATTCTGTAATATAGGAAACATAGTATTCTCATTCAAATTTTCTTCTGTGGTATAATAGCAAAAACACTATCACTCATAGACTTCTGACTCAGCAGTCACCTCTGTCTCACCTCTGACTTTAGCAAATTCATTATCCTTGCCTTGGCAGATTGTTCCTACATTACCAAATTTGATATGTATTAACAAGTGGGAGAATACTGAACCCAACAGAAATCAAAGCAGAAAACACACCTGCAGTGGGAGTTCTTTGCCATAGTTGTCTTTGTCATCTGAAGACACAAATATTGATGGCATTTGGGGATGGCACTAGAATGGTGCTTTTGAAAGCTAGGATTAAAAATTTGATAGCAGTGTTAATTATGGTAATTATGAACAGAATTCACAAATAAAACTTCTACATTTAGCCAATACAGGTGTAATAATTTACACTAAATCAATACACATGTAGCAGATCTTTTTTCTCTAGGGCAGATTCATGATTCTCAATTGCGTATTCAGGAAGTTGTTAACACACATTCTTTGCAGGACATCACAGAGAAGGTATATTATGAAAGAAACATTTTAAAAGATAGACAAAACAGCAAGCATAAACAACAATATAGCAGGTGCCTCCACATTCCCTTGTCATTTACATTTGAAAAGTGCATTTCTGCTCAGTGTTATGTTACAATTTCAGTTGTGAAATTATATTTTTCTTCTCCGATGTAATTTAATATTCTTTGGTGTACTCTATTCTATTCCTAAGTTGGCTGCATTTGAATAAGAAATTAGGAGACTCTCTTAAGTGTGTAGATTCTGCTTTTTTCATCAATATGATTATCTGAAATAGTCTTTGTTAGAAAAATACATATAGGAGAGTAAAACCGACCTCTTAGCTAACAAACTTTCCCTACTTCTCCCTCTTTGTAAAAAAAAGTCTCCAGTTAAAACAAGACTTCTATCACCTGGTCATAGCACTTTCTATCACCAGTGGACACCCCAGCCTTATTCAGGTTGCTTATTTTGTATTTTTCATGTCAGGATTGTGCAGTGTTGCAGATAGGAAAATGTCTGATAATTATGTAAGAGTTACAATCACTTACATTGAACAATGGGTAGAATAGGCAGAATTTTCTTCTTGAAAAGCTGTATCTGTGCTGTATGGAGATGTTATTATAACCTATATTCACAATATAAGTCCCTAAAAGAACTTCAAGAGGTCCAAACAAGACTGAGTGGCTAAGGTCTAAAATTGTAGGTGAAATTCACGGTTTTAATACTGAACAGTTAACAGAGATGGAATAATAAAAACAAAGAAAAAGTTAAATGTTTTCAACACAGAATGAGACTAGGAGCTGTAACATATCATGCTAGGAAAATGTTTGTTTGGTGATCAGTAGTGGTCGGTAAGCAAATCACATGTTGAAAATATTAGGAAAGATGATAAATGCAAAAAATGTCATTAAGACACTGTAGATCCTTAGTGTGCCCACAATTTGGATATGATGTGCAGTATTGGTTACTCAATCTCATAGAAAAACAGAAAAGATTCACAAAACCAGTAAAAATGGTCAAAGATGAGGTCAGCTTCTGTGCAAAGGGCAATTGTTAGACTAAGACTCTTCAGCTTGGGAATGAGACAGCTGAAGTAAAATATGCTGCTGGGAGTTTATAATATCCAAGATGGAAAGGAGTAAAAAGAGAGCTTTTGCTAATGATATCTTTATATTTAAGGCTCCAAACAAGCACAAGGAGAACATAAATAACATAAAATCTCCCCTGTATTTTATTATTTTAGTTATCAAACAATATTATTGCTAACATTCATTTTTTATGCACTCAAACAATATCTATTACTTCCAAAACAGTTTCATCTTTTTCTTCTTTTAAACCTCACATCTTGTCATGATGCTCCTTGGGTTTTTTTCCCCTAAATTCCATTCTTTTCATAAAGAATATTTTATTCTTACATGAAGAACAGACTTGCTTATTATCTTGATGACTTTTATACTTTATTAAAAGGCAAGAATCAACAGGCTTTTTTATGTAGACATTTCTGACTCTCAAAAGGTCATCTGCCTCATTTACATACCAACCTGCAGATATTTCAGAATTTGCAGAAAGCAAGTTCACAACAGTTACAAAAATATATATTTTTGCAGTAAACAACATGGAAGCAAGAAGACTAGCAAACGCCTTAGTTTCTTTTTCCCTAAGCAAACTGACTATATTTTCTTACCCTTTTACTGCTATCTGACAAATGTTTACTGTTGAAAAAAGGAAAAAAATGTTAACGTGTCGTGTTATTCTGTGCCTAGTGCTCTTCTCTGAATATTATTCTTAAATTTATAGAACAAAAAACTTCAATACCTTTGTATTAGTAAGGTCAGACACTTGTAAAAGCCTGTACTAAAAAAAAAAAAGGAACGAAAAAAGGGTTCTCAACTATGTATAGTTCATATACACTGTAGGTTTTAAAACAGAACTGGCTTCTATTCACAAATACTGATCTGTAGCTGCAGTTATAGATATTTTTTTTTGGCTAACATTTGACAGAAGCTACTTCAGATGGCTCTTTCAATTCTGTTTTTTCATCTCTGTCTCAGAATACCTTCGGTTTGAAGATAAGGCACCTGAGTGGCTTAGAGATCAGGGAAAGCTCATCCAAAAGGTCACAATACAATAAATGCATCTTGACCTCCTCCTACACAGACCCAAATCCATTGCTGCAGAAATGCCTCTGCTGACACAAGGAGTCACTCCTCTCGTGAGGCTGCACCAAGAGTGGCTCCATGACGGCTGGCTGTGATAGCAGGAGCATACCTGGGACACAGAAGATTTACTCTCTGATTTTATTGTGGCACTTATCACTCACAAGCCTTGAGCCATCTGATAGAAAAAAATAGGAATTAATTGTTTTGAGAAGTTGTTTTTTTGTTTTTTTGTTTTTTTTTTTTTTTAGGACTGGGCAGTCCTTAAAGTTAAAACACATATGGAACAGGTTTTCCTATTTGTTTTGAAAGGCTTGTGGTTCCCATATTAGGTAGTGAAGAGCAACAGTGTTTCTTGAAGGCCAAAAGATGGCCATGTATTTAAGCACAAAATAATTATTTGTAGCAATTTCCCCAAGCAATTTTAAAATGTGCATATACAATAAAAATCTGGATGGCTTTATCAAATGCTTTTCAAAATTTCTTATTTTGAGAACACAATTAACTATTTAGTTTAGAAAATCATCAACTGCTGCAGTGATTAACTCTTCAAACAAATAGCAGCTCTTTCAGCTTAAAAAATGAGTTGTAAATCTCTTTTTTATTGTTATTTTTATTGTAAAACTTTTAGTAATTACTAACAATCCTCAGATATAGTGTTTGGAAGCTTAGCTACTTAAATATTAACCTTGTTGCTATCTATACAGCAGTCCTACAAGTGTGAGCTCTTGCATTCTGATGCTCCACTTCCATGGAGCATCACATTACTCACTCAAAAGTAAATGTAGCTTTTTGCTCTGTAGAGGCTAAAGATACAACAGAACTCAATAGGGAAATAGAGAGGAATTTTTTTCTAAGGCATCCAAACTCTTCACACTTAGACACCTTCCCATCTTCTTTTGAGTGAGCTGATTCAGTGCCAAGTGAAAAGATCTTAATATATAATTTATGAGCTATAGTTTCCCTCAACAACAAGGCCTACTTTAATTTATGGTTAGGAAGAACAACGAACTTGCTGGTCCTATACTCTAAAACAAACCATAAAAACCCCCAAACAGTCTTTGTGCTGCTTGCTGTCAAAAGTTGAATTTTTCTATTAAAAAATATCTTTTTATCTGCTATGGTAGGTATAACAAATGCAGAGATATCTCTACTGAAAGAATTTAGGAAAATAAGGAAATATTGAAAGTCAAGATTGTCTAGTGAATAATGAAATAGTAAATGGGACCCTTTCACAAGAAAGGAGTTGAGGGAAAGTATGATTCACTTAGTTTTCTGTTGTGTTCTGTGTCTTACTCTGGTAGAAATTGAAACTTTTTGCTAAAAATATAAATAAAAATACATGTAATTTATGAAAAATGCAAGAGTACATGACAATGTAAGCCTTGTTTTTCTGTGACAAGTTGAGGCTTTTGGTCATAATTCTTAATTCTTGACAGTGCTGTTATTCATTGACTGCATAACAAACATTAGTGATAGCAAAGTGGTTTGGCAAAAATCAAGGGGTTACTGTAATATGTGGTTATAAGTTATCCATGAAGGGCATTTAGGGCATGAAAATTGGAGGAATTTTTATTCATATAAAAGATTCAGAATCTGAGATCACCCTACTGAGAAATTACAGAGCAGAACATCCATGGCCTAAAAATACAAAGTCTTACAAACAAAAAGAATACAAACATGCTATCCAATTTCTCTAGTGAAACAGGATGCTGACTGCATGATAGGAAGGAAACCAAACTAGATTTCTGTAGCTGGCACTACATAAAAACAAGCAACTGGCACATCAGTGGTTCAGTTGGTAACAAAATCACAGAGAAATTGGTTGGAAGGCAATCTAATCTGATCCACCCCCTTCACAGTGAAATTAATGCTTAAACTAGATCAGCTCAGCTGAATCCTGAATGTCTACATCCTGTTACCTCTCCACAGTGCTGTGCCTTTTTGACATGGTATTACAGAAAAAGAATATTAGCTGCCACTCATCTGTATATGACAGAACACAGAGCAGCCAAAAGTTTCTGGCTGAACATTTGTTTAAAGACCATTGTTTCTGAGAAATTCTGACTTATTCAAACCTTGAGAAACTATTCTTTGCCTTGGCTAAGATTGACTAAACTATTTGAAAAATTGAAATCCCAAACATTAGATACTTGGCAGAGTAATATTTCTGGTGTTCATAAGGAATATAATCACACTACTGAATTGGAGCAATTTCAGTATGGTTTGAATATTCTGTCATAATGGACTTATCTGGAGAGGTTAATTACTAAATTTCTAGATTAGAAAATTCCATATGTCTGGTGTGAAATACTAATTCTGCAAAATAGGACTAAGGTGAACATCAGTTAGATTGGCTAATTTTGACCTACAGAATTTCTGACCAAAGTCAGAGACATATTCAAAAATACAAAACTAGTCTATTTACTACAGTGCAGGGTTANTAAGATTGACTAAACTATTTGAAAAATTGAAATCCCAAACAAGTCAGAGACATATTCAAAAATACAAAACTAGTCTATTTACTACAGTGCAGGGTTATTAATAAAGTTGTAAGCAAATATTTCCAACAATCAGCAAACATGTGTAAAAAATAAAGGGAAGAGCTAGTGGGACAGGCAACATTATTTTCTCATTTTCTGAAACAACTCAGATGAATATTTCATGCTTTTGAAAAATAAGTTTTATTTGTTAAACAATAATGTATTTTAAAATTTAATCTTAAATTAATTGGAATTAAGATTTGAAATTTTATCCTTTATCTCAGAAATAGAAAAAAATTGCAAGCAATTCAAAACTGAAGTATTCAGAACTGTCACTAAGCAGCATTCTTGCTAGGTGAAAATCTGCCTCACTGTGTTTGTCACAAGATTTTTGCCTTGTAACAGATGTATGGTGGAAAATATAATGAGGTTACTGGAACCAATTCAGTAGTTATTTTCTGCCCAGCATAAATTACTTGGATTCTTAACTTTGCTGTCTATTATTAGGAGTAGAAAACATCACCAAAGCTACATAAGACAAGTGTCAGTGGCATATTCTAGAGAAAGCACAGCCAGGCACATTGCAACAGGCAAACCTTTCACTCATTTCAGTGATTCTCATTGCACATATGTCCAGCTTGGATTGAAGTAGCCTGTCTCTCTGCCTGAACAACGTCAGAAGTCTTCAGTAATAACATGGAAAAAATCTCATTGATAGTTATAGAACATTGCTGTAATTTCAGGATTTATTGCGTGAAAGAATTATGAACAGTTATTTTACACAGTGTATTCTCAAGCATTGGCATCTTGGCTAAAAGTATTATAACTCTGAGCCTTCAGGAACCTCGAGGTTTAAAATACAATTATACATGAAAGAGGAGAGCTAAAGTAATGTTCTAATGGTGCAATGTTATAACAAAGTGCTGGCTAATGTTTGACAGAATTGGTAATCTTTCCTACATGCTTCTTTGGCCTTTATTTCAGATTGGTAGTGTTCCAGTTTCTTCCAGGCAAGCCCTATATACTGGGATGATCTCAAGAAAATAAGGGTAATTTAATTAAGGCCTGTGCAGGGGGTCTGAAGATTCATGTGGTTTAAGTCCTTTATCCATCCTCTTCATTATGCCTCCAGGATGCAGCTCAGTTCCTGGACTTTGGTGTTTGTAGAGCAGCTTTTTGTGTTAGCCTCTCCGGTTTCCATGGAAATCATCTAAAACATTTTTGGCAGTTTTCATCTGTTCTTAAGCCTTCCATTCTGTTTTCATGCTGTAAACACAATACTACTTTCTTTCAAAATACAGACTTTCTGCTGCTAAAGCTGTTGTTTGTTTTCCGTCTGTGTATTGCCAGCCAATGTCCTTTGTACTTTTAGTTTCCCTATATCAGTGTGAATTATCTCATCCTAAATCTAGCTTGTTCATGGAATCCTAAAATTAAATAGCATTTGTTTTACTGTAAGAATCTAAATTTCTTATGCTTAATACGAAGAAGGAAAGATCTAGCAAAGTTACTAACGTAGCTTGGGTTAAAATTTTGGTGCTAATCACCCTATGTGAAATAAGAAAGCAGTGTTATGTATAACTACATACAAAATAAGCAGTCACTGTATATGGAATAATAGGTAAGGGAATAAACACCAAATTTTAGCCCTAGCGATACAGGCTTACTTTGATTTGCAAACACTAAGTCTTGATTATATGCTTGGGTGCTGATGGCATCTGGAAGGAGATGAGCACTGGGCATTCATTAACAAAATAGTAATTGACTTTGGGTTCCTAGGCCAAGACTCCAGAAGATGCTTAGCAGGAATGTAAGCTTGTGTCACCACATGGAATCCAAAACTAATACGTCAAATAGAGTACAAAATATTTAGCCATTCTCCTCAAATGAAGCAAAATCAAAAGCTTCAAATTGTTTTTAGCAGAAGATAACCAGTACTACTTAACTTATTATTCCCATGGTACTTGGTCTAGATAAACATGTTGTTGGCTTTCACCTCATTTATAAGCTTTAAAGTTTCAGTAACGAGTAGGGAAAGGGTCACATCAAGGAGGCAACTTTTCTATACAACATACTAGTGGGTCCCTAAATTGAAATACTTTGTTGTGATCCTGCAGTTTAGAAGTTTCTGGACTGATTCTGAAGGTTACAAAAACTATATTGGAAATAAAGTAAACTAAATATGGAACTAGACAATATGGCCTCCATGGAAAGGTTGAAAGAGGAGATATTTACCAAATGTATAAAACATAGCTGATGGGAGAAAGGGCAGGAGAGAAGTGGCTTAAATTATAATGAAAGAGACCTGGTTTAAAAAGAAAACTTAAATAACTCCCACAAATGAAGCTACTAAGATATTGAAGAGAATTTTTCTGGTGAGACTGTGGAGCCACCATTTATGGAGTCTCAATCATTGAAGACTTTTAAGAGTTCAGACAATTATTAAGCAGAAATTACACAGGCATAATTAATCTTGCCTTCAGGCAAGAGAATGCATATTTTTCAGTTTGTTCTTTAAAGTTATTTTCATTATAGATGTCTGCAAAGCCATTGATTTCTCTTTCAAATTTATCTTTTGCGGTGTATTTATTTTGAGCAGAAAGTACTTTTGAATCCCAAATTGCTTTCCTTTGACTGTAAATCTCCTTGTTTTAAAGTCAAGGATTAATCTTTATTTGTAGGTACTACATTTCATAAAACAGCATCTGTCTATCTTTAGTGGGTCATTTCAGTCTGTAAAAATACACAATTCAGTCTTTCAGTGCCCAAATGTGCAGATTTGTTGTGACTTAACCTCAGGCAACAGCTAAGTACCACACAGTCACTCCCTAACTTTCCCCCCATCCTCAATCTTGCCCAAGAAAGTTAAAATGTGTAGATTGAGGTAAGAACAGTTTAATAGTTGAAATAAAGATAAGATACTAATACAGATTGTAAAGATAATGCTAATATTGATTATCATAATGATGATGATGATAATAATAATAAAAGAATGATGGAAAAGAGAGACAGAGAGACAGACTTTAAACCCAGGGAAAACAGCTACCTCCAGTTAGTACACTGAGCATGACAGTCTGTGCTGTGGATTAATCCCTGGCTAGTTTGGGACAGCTCTCCAGGCCATGTTCCTGCCCAGTTTCTCGTGTACCTTCTCACTGGCAGAGCATGGGAAACTGAAACATCCTTGATTTAGGGTAAGCACATCCTAGCAACACATAAAACATCAGTGTGTTATCAACTTTATTGTCATACTAAATCCAAAACATGGCACTGTACCAGCTGGTAGAAAGAAAATAAACTCCATACCAGCTTAAAGCAGGACAGGGTTAGGCTTCTTTAACCAGGTGTAAGAAATCCAGGCAGAATGACTTTTGTGTTCCACTCCAAACAAACATACATCTTTTATGAAAAATGCATTCATGTCCCCAGTGAAGATCTATTAGTAAAGAGCACACAAATGGCACCAAGTAGCTTCCTGTGTCTTCTTTGCAGGTGTTTCCTGTGTCTTTTCTGCAGTACCTTCCCAAGATTACAGCTATTTCAGCCATCCTTCTTTTGTCATACTGTGGATCTGTCATCATCACTAAAGTATCTTGTAGCTCACCCTCTCTCCTCATCTGTTACATTTGTACCACCCTGGACTGTGACTAGACCATCAAAAAACCTGATGCAGTTGAAATTCTGTCATCTGTCTAGATTTTTCAGAATGTATTAGGCATCATCTAGGGTTGAGCATCTCTTCCTAATATTTATCTGAAATTTTTGCTCTGACAACTGCAGTGACACACAAGAGGAGGGGAAATACTAAGTGTACAGGTCAAAGCATCCTGGAAAGAATGCAGAAACATCCCAGATATTCATAGTACCTCAAATCCAGCCAGGATAAATGTGACTTTAAACTCATAAGTTCTAAGACAAATCCTGATTTTCAGGACTCTTTTCAAGTAGCAAATGGCCTATAGGCATGAGAGAGAACTGCAAAGGCTTGCAGTAGGAGGAAAGGCTTTGCATTGGTATCTGGAGTCCTCTTGCAATTACTAGGATGCAATATACTTTAATATCTGTTTTTATTAAACTGTACAACTACATCATCATGTGTGTTCCTCAGATACTACAAAATGTGGCATTCATCTTGCTGTGAGAAGAACATAGGACCCTGAATGCCTGTTAGCAGCTGGAACACCATTCATATGCTCTGGGAGAACGTTTTTCAGTTTGCTTTTTTCCCTGAATGGATTCTGTTCAAGCACTCCAAGATTTCTACACAATGTGAATTGGAGCATGGTAAATGTTGCCCAGAGAGATTGTGGATGGAAGTGTTCAAGGCCAGGCTCAATGGGGCTCTGAGCAATCTGATCTAATGAGTGGCATCTCTGCCTAGGACAGGGGTTTAGAAACAGATCCTATTAAATAGAGTTGATTGGAGATTCACTTCAAAAACACATTTCGTCTCCAAACTAAAATACTAACATGCACTCAGACTTAAATTTCATCTCCTATTCTGAATCATAATTAAACCTGCATTTCCAATACATAGCTCTGAAATGTTTTATATGAAAAAAAGGTTTAAAAATTTAATATGTTTTGAATAACCTTATTGCATGCATTTGTTGCAAAGACTCTTTGGAGTGTGAACAACCTATAAAAGATTTTTCTTTTCATATAAAGAAATTCCATGGTCTGCTAAATAACTCAAATCATTTTTTGATGAATGTATTAAAAAAAGATATCTAAAATATATATTTTGCTTCAAATTGATTATTAACTGATTTACTTTGAGAAAGTATGGATACAAAATCTCTGAATTTCATGTCAGCCCATACTATCTGAAACAGATGTCTTCTTCCATTTCTGAAATGTACCTCTACCTTTACCTATTAAATTGACAGTCTTTGAACATAACTATTTAAGGAGAGGAAATTTTGGGGATAAAAGTGCATGTTATAGCAACTTTTAAGGAAACTTAGGTATGTGGTATATAAATGAACACCTGGCACTCAATGAAGACACCAGTGCTAATATTCTGACACTTACAGAAAGAACTATGAAACTGAAATGATCTCTGATTTTGATTAGCTGAAGTATGAAAGATGCTTTCAAGAGGTTTAGTGCATAGTTTTATTGTTATTTATTTTATATCTTAATCAAAATAAAAGCTTGTGATCAAAGATTGGACTTGTGAGAATACACAACAGAGTTAAGGCTTTTTGGGCAAAGGCAGGAAATGTATGACCACTGAGGGATGTGGGAAGACAAAAAAACTGAGGATGCTAAAGAATAGTCAGGAATGGTCATTTGTGAGATGTGTTTTCTGCCTTCTGCTGGACAGACTGAGGGTTGCTCATTTACTTCTTTCTGATGTTAAGCACAGCTAATTAAGATTTGCTCTTTAACCATCACTAAATGCCCACATGTTTGTGAAAGGCAGATATGAATTCATCTCCTGCTCCTGCTGTGGTGCTCCACACAGTGATGCTCTGAAGCATAGGATTGCAATGTATTTGTCAAGGGACCCATCTTTGTTAAAAAGTAGGAATAGAAAATTTTCTTTTTACCTTTCTCTTCTGAGCCCATCACTGCTGTACAAAATTCAGTATTTCAGTGTTTGTCCAATTTGGACATTTAAGTTTGCCATTTCAGTGGGAAATTAATTTGTGACATGCTATTAGCTGCTTGAGCTTTTGGTGTCACTTGAGAACAGGAAATCACAAATGTACAAAAACTGATTAAAAAAATTAGGTATGTCATCTTTTTTTTGTGTGTTACTATTATTTTTCAGGCTTATATAAGCTCATTTCATTTCACTCTCTTTACAACTTGAATATTAAAACAATAGAAGCAGTACAGACATAATATGTTTATCACCATAAAATCAAAGGTCAGAACAAGCATTACATAAAAGATAATCATTAACAGATAAGCTCTGTTAAGGTCTGTGTTTCTTGACATATAGAGGTATCAGAAATATTAGTTAGAACTCCTGTAAATCTTAAATAGTATTAGCTGCCCAAAAAGTAGAGTTGTCTAGGTTCATAAGTCAATGAAGAAAAATAGGAATCTTTAGATGGGAATTTTTGTTTCCTGAAATCTACACTGTAAAATATTAGAAGACATTACTCTGTGTGCTATGCCATCTATTGGAAAAAAAATCTAAAATTATTCTTTACATATATCTGGATTTTAAGATAATGTGTACAATAAAGTTTCCATTAAGACAGATCCAGTAAATTGCTGTCCCTGAAGAAGGAATCAAGAAAACCTTAAGTCCCATCAATTTAATTCTAATCTAAAATGGTGATTTTTCTGGGCTTTCAAGGGTTTATCTACTGGTAGAGTATCTCACTCTAAGTTAAATGGTTTAAAAAGACAAGCTAGACATGTAATCCTTTATGTGGAGTTTTTAAAAATACATCCTAAATGAGAACCCTGGATGGTTCATTGCATCTTTCACAACTTCATAAAAGCTTTAATATGCAAAGCACAGACAAGGCTAAACTTTTTAAGAGGGAGATCATCTTATTTCCCAAAGAACATTTTGCTTGAAAAAGGCATCTCTTCAGGATATTTTTTCAAATATTTTGGGGACAACTTAATGATAAGTTATATTGATCAGTATATTTAAAGTAAAGGCACTTTAAAGATCAGGATGACTTCTGGTTTCCTTTGGGGTTTTCTTTTTCCTATAGTGCTGGCAAACTTTCCTTTCTGGGTGAATAAGTACTTCCTGTAGGTTTCTACCACTCACACTGGGAAAACTTAGATCTCTATAGCTAAACTTTTTTTTGAAAGATCTTCAGTGTGTTTAAAAGAAATCAGTTAATGAGAACTTACAGCTAATGATGCTTCAGGTAGAATGGTAACTATTTTCTAACTTCAGCATGTTCTTTTCTCATGAGTTTTAGCTGTTTCAAAAATTTTTTAAAACTGCTTTCTGTAGTACAAAATTTTTGCTTCAGAATGGGTAATGATCCTTCTCCCCTTTTAAGCCTGGATATGAAGATTTCAATGACTATTTTTATTCTTTGTAATAGTTTTTAAAAATCCTTAATCAAATTCATGCTCCTGTTGCTCTAAATCTACCATATAGAGAGAAAAAGCATCCTCTTAAGAATCAAATTCCTAAAAGAAAGATTTATGACTGCACTTAGATAATGGATAAACAAAATGTGTAAAGCTTTTCACTTGCCCCATGATTTGATAGGTGGAACATACTAATATATGAGACTACATAACAGACTGTGGGCTGTGGATTTTTGTTTCCAACAAACTCTGCAGAACCTGTCCTTCAATCAGTAACAAAAGTTTCTCTTCCATGAACCAGTGAGGGTCAAGAAGGAACTTGGCTAAGGGAGGGAAAATTCAGGATTTGACTTAGGTTTCTTTAGAACTTGTGCTTGCTGTGTTTGTCATTCATATAAATCTAAATCTCCAGTGCTTCTTTTAATCTTAATTAACTCCCTGCTGTTACTAATTGTGCTTCCACCCTAAGATCCCTATGAACTGTTGGGGTTATATAGATGGGAAAGAAGATACGACGTCTAGAAAATGGTGATGCAAAATACTAGTCAGTAGAGTATTAATGCTATTTAATGCATTTTTTTTAAAAAAATTGCCTTTATACTAGGTTTTTAAATGTAGTTTCAATGTTCATCCCATTGCTTTGCCCCTAAAACCACAAGGTACAGAACTGTAAGATAATTGCTAACAAATCAGTCCAGAAATGGTAAAAAAAGAGAAGCTAGTTTTGTTATTTCAATAAAACTGTAGCATGAGGATAAGTTAGGATTAGATAGGCTAATAGTAGTAAACAAATCTACATTTTCAGGGTTTTTTTTGTGAAATATTTAGTGTGTCTGTGTGCAAAAAGCAGCTTCTGTTCAGCTTTCATTCACTATGTTCTCACAAAGAGTGTCAGTGAACAAGCCTTTTCTGCTTCTAGAATAAGGACACCAGCAAATGTAAAAAGGTCTTCTTGGGATAAAAAGTTGCTGGCTATTTTCTTGTCTGATCAAAGGCTGTTTATATGAAATATATATGAAATATTTATTGTACATAAAAACCAAAAATCTTACATTGAGTATAAAAATTTTCCCTCACCAAATGAGACTCCTTTTTTTTTGCAGATTTCTCTGTAGTGTGCTGTGTTTCTTTTTTGTGTCTGCACTTAGTTTGTAAATCATACATTATAGTCCATAATAAATGAGATAGATCTCAAAATTTGCTGTTGTATTGATACTCCGAGTGACTCTCTTTAAAGCTTGTGTATTGTGGCCAAGATATCATTTTCCCATTCTCATCTGCTCTTCCATTTGCTGTAGATTGTCCAAAATTGCTGGCTTCTTGATACACTTCTTAATTCTGAGGTGTTATTAAACAGCTAAGAAGGAATTGCTCCACTCTTACTGTCTTGTCTCTTCATTTTGGAATTTACAGGTTACGTCCAGACTGAATTTTTAGGGTTTAACCATTTATTAGGTATGTGACAATAAAATATTTAGAATACGAGAAACTTCTTTAGAGAAACGTCTGAAAATTAGTAGAGGAATACACTCATATCCTCAAAAGAAATTTAGCACTTTAGAATACTTATATTTTTTAGGAGTCTTTCTGAACTTCTTTTACTTATGGAGATTACAGAACTGCTTTTGTGTTTCTCTTGTAAGTATCAGCCAGATACTGTCTCTGGTTACTACACCTAGAGCTGTGTTTCTCAGGCTATGGTCCATGAGACACTGATTGCTGATCTGCAATAAAAGGAATATTTTCATGTCTGCAAGACAGGAAAAAGCAAATAGGGAGAAAATGAAGAATAGTGGTAATAAAAGGAAGCCAAAGTTCAGCTAGACTGTTCTGTTTCAAATGAAACCCAGTGTAAGAGCACTGCATAGTTGAAAAGGTAAAGTAAATACTTCATTTACAATGCTGAGAATCCCTGGAGCAGACAATTCATTACAATGTCTCTTCGCTCTGATTACTCTTCTAATCAGCATGCATCTCAGATGTAGATTTAGTATTGATCAGATGAAATGGGCAGTATAAGATTAAAAAAGCTAAATAATGTAAACACAAAACAACATTTCAAAAAAAAGAAAAATGAAACAACTAGCTCACAAGCAGCTGCTGCATTCTGCCTTAGATTAGTTTCTCAGCTGGTATACAGAAAATCCAATTCAAAGTTGTTTAAATATGTATTTTGTACCTGATTTGTTATATATATATATACGTTTTTCCTTTGTTCATTCCACTAGAGCTGGTAAAAGCAGAAATTCAGCATTTTTGTTTTACATATTGGAGCAACATATGATTTGATGCTTTCTTATAGACAAGGAATATTACAGAGGAACAGTTATTTTATGTATTAAATATCTTTACATAGTAACTGTGTCAAATCAGGAAAGATTTGTGTGAAAGATCTGTTTTTAAAACTTTTTTAAAGTTATCAGAATAGATCTCTCTTCATTCTATCTTTCAAACCCCGAGCCATTAAATAGAGCAGTGACTAAGAAGGGTTTAGAAAGGGTACCTTAACAAAGATTGAGTAGAAATAAAAATGGAATCTAAGCAAAGAGGATCTTTAGGAGAGTAAACTCATGAATACCCTTCTTTCCAACACCATATTCTCAGTCTTCAGAATGCAAGCAGGCTTTAAAAATGCAGAATAAAAACATATCTAAAAATCAGATTGCCACCTAGTCATTCCATAATATGAATTTTCCTTGAGTTGTTCCCTATATTTAAAAGTACCCAGGAAGTAAGTAATTTTATAGAAAATAAAGACACAGGCTATTCCTCACTTAACTTTAATTTTAACATCAAAAGAAACGTAGTTTCCAGGTTCTTCCTGACAGATCCTTATATCCCCTTCAGTAATACTTGCTTCCTCTGGATTAAATAACAAGAAGTCATTCTAAAATTTTTTTTATAACCTGAAAACCCATTTTAAGTTTGATAATTCTTATTTTCCATTTGTTGTAAGTATAAATATAACCAAGTAAATCTATTATAGAAATTTAACTAAACAGGAAATACATCAGGTTTTCACCCAGTTTATTAATGATATCAGTGCTTTACAAGATTTTAACTTTTTTTTTTTTCTTTTTTGCTATTTAAGACAAAGTTCAGATAGAATGTATGCATGAAAACTTTTCATCTTTAAAATTACATATGCAGGAGCTATTTAAATAGAATTGTTATATGTCACTAATAAAGACACTTTTAATTTCTTGTCAAACATACAAACCATTGGAAATAAGAAATCTCTCTTGAAAATGTCAGGAAGAAATACATATTGTAAAATTAACATTTTACTTCTGAGGTAAGCTAAGGACAAGTAGTGCCTCTGTAGATGAAAGGGTCCTTCCTCAATAGTATATAAATCTCAGTAGGAATAATGGTAAAGAGTCCAAGATAGAAACAGTTTTTCCCAAAATATTCTTCAAACATAATTTTATTGCACCAAGTGAGATCCCATAAAGATGCTATTAAAAGTCTAGATGTTCTGCATCAGCTCTGAGAACAATAGACAAAACCCCCAAATTTCACCTTTAACAAGCAGCATTTTTTAACAAAAAAGTACTTTTCTCCAAGTAAGTTGCTGTGCCTAATATTAGTGAGTAGATCAAACTGAAACTCTTTTGAGGTAAAGGATTTTTTTAGAAATTGGTATATACTACATCAGAAATACATCAGCTTCAATAAATTATAGAGGATGTTAGGTGTTGAAGGACGGAGGAGAGCACAGTGAGAGGGCTGATGCAAAAGTGGCTTTATTGATACCATAAAATAACAGAGAACTTTCAAAAGTTCTGTGTCCTGTATTGCAAAGGAATGAAACTGAAGCCATCCCAAGCAAACATCCCTGGATTGCTAAAACAGCATGTCACCAACTGCACACATAGCATGGCTGCAGCAGCAGTGCAACCAAAAGGTGTTGCCTTCAGCTGTCTGCACAACCTATCTAACCCCATCTCGTGTCACTGTGGCCAGTGTACAGAGTGCATAGCACTGAACACTGCTAGTCCTGGTATTCTTCCCATCACTACTTTATATTTGTGAAAAAATATTATATGGGTTATCCAATCCACCTTTCTCTATATTGGGTACTCAGTTTTTATCAGAGTATCCAGATATCTCTGCTCTTCTTATCATATGCTCTATCATGATCTGCTGGGGTTTTAAATTTTTTTAGCATTTTCCCTATATTATTTTTGAGGGGATTTTATTCATATATTGAAAGTTCTTGATAATTCATTTTATGCATGTTTCAGTATGTTACTCCTGCTAATTACCATATCTCAGAAAACATTTCAGAAACCACTCATATAGAATTGATGGGAGAATAGCATGTTTTATGTCCTCAAGACATAGACTCATAGATTAGCTTGGTTTGAAGTGTATCTTAAATACTACCTAATTCCATCCCCCCTCCATGGGCAGGATGCCACCACTAGGCCAGTTTGCTCAAAGTTCAATACCACAACCTGACCTTGAGCACTTCCAGGCATGGGGCATCCCATCTGGGCAATCACTGCCAGTGCCTCACCACCCTCAGAGGAAGGGATTTCTTTCTACTACCTGATAAAAACCTGCCCTCTTTTAGTTTAAAGCCATTCTCCCTTTTCTTATTGCTGCATGCCCTTGTAAAAAGTCTCTCTCCAGCTTTCTTGTAGACCCCGTCAGGTGCTGGAAAACTGATGAGTTCTTCTTTCCTTCACAAAGACATAAGGGCAAAAATCTTTGCAATAATGAAGCAGTACAACTGATTGCAGTAATATCAATTGAATGCAGTAATATTGAAAGAAACTTCAGGGTTTCAATACCGAGTAACATTAGGTAAACAGTTGACTCTATTCTCAGTATAAAGGTAGAATGCAGAAAATTAGTGTGCAATCTAACTTATCTGGTAATTTGAAGTGAAAATTTTAGAACAAAGTGAAACTTCAGTAATTTTCATCACTGAAAGTGACAGAAAATATTTTTTACTGCAGATGTATATTTCTCCCTGTGTGCTGTCTTCTAACAACACACCTGCAATGAATATCAGTGCACATAACAGGGCTCACCATAACTTAAAGGCAGAACTTTCTTACATGTGCATATGCATAATTGTATATACAGCTTCCTGTAGTTTACTGAAAGATTGCCAAACTGGAAGAGATTTACACAATCACAGCAGATGTCTTTACTTAATTATTAGGTGTACATGGATAACAATTTGGCTTTTCAGCCTAAGCAGGGATAAGGGAGTATGTAAAAAATGTGCTTTTTGTGTGACTTATTTTTAGTCAAACCTGCAGCTTACCATGATTAGTTGTCAATGTTTTACTGTAGGTAATAAACTGGAAAAGATCTGTCTTAAAATAATCTCTGGGAAAAATATATTTTTTGAAATTAAGAGCTTTCTGGGCATGTGCATGTTACTGTGTTACTTATCTGCCACTAAGAGCAGTCCTGATATTTCTGTTGGGTGTGTTGCAAGATGTTTCAAATCAGTTCTTTTTAATTAGAACAAGACTCTTCATTTGGAGAGAAACTCATGATCAAAAGAGATTACTGACCATCCTGTAACATAGTAGCTTCTAGGGGAGATTTTCACATGCAAAAGTTAATTATGAAAGCGGGGCTGTGCCCTCATCTGTTGTTTTATACAAATATTGATATTTAATAGAGAAAAATGAACTCTGCTGTACCATCTTTAACGAGCCCCATTTAACAGAATAGGAAATATAAGTACAGACACAACTTCCCTTTTTAGTTCTGTTTCTTTCTTTTGGTCACATATTTTTAGCTTCAAAAACTGAATAACTGTTTAGTAGTTTTACCATATCCTTTTTTTACTAAAGACTGGGAGAAACCTCTTCCAGACTGAAGGCTTTGCCTCATCACTGCCACGTTAGGAAAATGTACCAGTACCATGAAGACTTATGCAATCAGTATTAAAGGAAAACAAAAATTAAATATCAGCTCTTCTGTCTTGAAAGTAATCCTGCTACAAATAGGACCATATTAACTGTGGGTTTAAATTTTTAATTTAGACATTGTTCTAAGTAAAATATTTATTTGAAATGTACCATTCCTTCTCAGTTTAATACAGCTGTCACTTTAGTTTGCAAAATGTGTTAGAACTCACAGGAAAAGCAAAATCCAAAGATATTGCAAAATCTTCCTTACATATAAGAGACAGTCAGGAAACATCAACAGGAATAAAATGTTTAGCCAAAGTGCATTTCATTAGGGATTTTATTCCACGAATTTTGATTCATAAGAGTGATAGAGACAAGAGGTAACCTGTGGTTTAAAGGAATACATTCATCAGGGTAAGGCCCTATCTTTTTTTCTCTAACATGGTAGTCAAGCATATAACTTGTTGAGCTGGATGCTGTGATAGATGATTCGATACCACACACTCATCTTGTTGTCATCTGACTCTAACATTGCCCTTCCTGGAGTGGCAGCATGTCTCATAAAATTTGTACATAACTCCAAAAAGTTTCTCACAGCCATCAAGTCTGCTCATATTTTACTGTTTTGTTTAAAGAAAGTGATGGCTGGAACTCTGAATTCTCATCTCATAATGGGATTTCAATGCCTAAATATCTGGATGACCGTAGTCAAAGCACACAAAGGAGAACACGAAGAACATTTTAATGTTTGTATTATTCTATCTCATTCTTATGCATTATGTGATTCCAGACCCAGCATGCACCCTGCCCATGCCTTATTTTATCATATGTAAATGCAACCCATCTCTTTTCACTATGACTTTGAAAATAGCCTTCTAAAATGGAACATGTATATTGAGGGTCATTTTGTAATCAATTCAGTAGATTATGTGATGTGGCTCAGTGTACCCATTAAAAGTGAGATTCAAACTAATTATGGTACAAATAGGCGTCTGCTTTTTTATGTTACATTTTTGTACAGCTTATTTGGGTATTTTTTTCTTTTGTTTTGTTCTCTGAAAAAAAAATGTTTTAAAAACTAGGCTGAAGAGTAGACTAATTATATGCATTGGGATCCTTTTAAAGGGATACCATAGATTCAAACTATGACAATGTGATTGCTCAAATAACATTTTTAGGGATTAAAGTGAACATTTCATGTTTGATGAAAGTGCTTTTTATTAGTTTAAAATCCTCCATGAAGCTTTGATGGCATACAAGTATGTTGCATTTTTTGTTTAAACTATTGAACAACTTTATAGATTCCCATCAGCCCCATACTTCAATGACCTTTAAATACTTATTTAACAAGTACAGCCCTTAAACTACTATTAAACTACTTATGTCCTCAGTAATTCCACTATTCTTTTATCAAAGCCCAAATCCAATAGGGAAGAGCAAATACTTTTGACTTTTTTTTCTTGATCCTTTAAAATTTTGGGCCACAAAAATGACCAGGGGGACAGAGCATTTTCCTATTAAGACTGGCCAAGGGAGCTGGAGTTATTCAGCATGGAGAGGAGAAGACTCTGGGGAGTGTCACTGCAGCATTTCAGTCCTTAAAGGGCATTTATGAAAAAGAGGGGAGTGACTTTTAATATGGGCAGACAACGGCAGACAAGGGGAAGGGTTTTTAAACTAAAAAAAGGAGAAATTTGGATTAGATTTGAGGAAGAAATTCTTTACTCAGGAGGTGATGAGGCACTGGAGCAGTGAATGCCCCATCCCTGCTTGTGCACAAGGCCAGGTTGCACGGGACCCTGGGACCTGATCTAGTGGGTGATGTCCCTGCCTGTGGAACTAACTGGCCTTTTAAGGTCCTTTCCAGCCCACACTTTTCTATGATTCTGTGTTTGTATATATCACAGGTAGTACCTGATTTGCAAGAAGAAGCTTCAAGGAACTCAGTGATAAAAAGCAATGGGTAAAATTCTTTACTATTTTTAAATGTAGATTTTTCACAATTCCTTTTAGACTAATATTTTTCTCCTTTATATCCATGTCTGTTTTAACCATTATCAACAATCCATTATAATGATCTACAGAATACATATGCAGAGCATATTTTTCTCTATTTTATTATCCTCTGCTATTTTAAAAGTATTGCTGACAAATGGTGGTTTCCTATATTAAAGGAACAATGAATAAGTGTCTGGTTTTATTCCTTAAGTGCAAATATTACTAAATTACCCTGCTCAACAGTTTTATTTTCCAAAGTATCTTGTAACTTTTGTAGCATCTATTTTTCAGATAGCATGGCCATATTTGAATATACTATTCAGTTAGTTTTGATCTTCTGATCCTGAGGAATGCATGCTTTAGCTCATAATTTTTCAGTTTTCAAACAAAATGTAAGACTCTTTTATCAAGATTCTGTTTACAATTAACATTTTTCTCTTGCTTAAATAGTTCATTTGCTGAAAGAAAGGATTTTGATATCAACAATTTTGACTCTAAGGTCTTCTGCTTGCTTCACCTTGTTTTTTAAAGACCACTTCCCAAGTCCTTTTCTACAGTTTTTGGATATGGACTAATAAACAAACAAGCCTTTCTCATTTTCTGTGGTGGTCTGATCATTATTCAGATTATGTTTAAACAGACTTGAAATCTTATTTTTAACAGCTGTTGAAGCTGAAGTACATGCCAGAAATGATCATGATTTGCTTGGAGTCATGCTCCACTGAAGAGTGGGGAGTAGTACTCAGGCTTTCTCATTTCTAGGTTTTAGCTTAAGCCATCACTGGCCAACTGCAATAGAGGATAGAAAATACAACCTATTACTGCCTTAGTGCACTTTTCTGAGAATTTCATTTAAACAGCAGTAATGTCAAGCACAATGACCTACTCCATTTCTTTAAATGGTTCTTATAACCACCTACTTGCAGGCTAAGTCTGGTGATGAGACAGTGCTGCAAGTATAGAAAATAGCAACATGTGAATCTATTTTTGAAATGCAGCTGTAACAAGACTGGTGAGTAGAATAAACAAAAACTCTGTAACGTGTAATCTCTCAACTAGTAATTTTGTGGTCCATTCTCTGATGACACTATCACCCTGCTATCTTACCTCTGCATTTGAACTGGCAAGAAAATGACATCTCATTTCCCATCACACACCCAAATGTCCAATAGGAAAATTTTCAATCAGTATACCATTTCTGTTGTCATTTTGTAAACTGTGCTAAGAATAAATGTTTTAGAGGGATTTAGTTCTTTCTAGGAAGCATTCCTTAAGGGCCCTAACCTTCAGTTTTAACTCTGACTCAAAACATGTTCACATAGAATACATGGCATTGTCTCAGCATTTCAGGAAATTGAGGAGTGAGTATCAGGAATGCCTGTTTAATAGATTTTGACACTTAGTGATATCCTAAAGTGTCAACATTTGCACAAATTGAAACTGCTGGTAATAAAACTATTTTTAAACAAAAAGTAAAATATACACTTACCTCATGTGAACTAATGTAATTAATTTCTGAAAGTAGCAATTTCTACAGAAAGTAGCAGTGCTTTGCAGTAAAGCAGTCACAGAAAAGTGGATTTGAAGATTTGTTTTCTATTATATGGCATATATGATGGTAGAAGAGCTACATGAAATGACACATAAGTAATCATTGACTTTTAAAACCAGATGAATGTGTACTAAAATTCACATTGTTTCTGGTCTTGAGTATCACTCCATCAGAGTGTGCAAGGATCTGTTTAAAACAGAAGGTCAAACAATACTCTGACCACATTGTTAGTTCCAGGGTGGTAGTGAAGACCCACTTTTGAAGTGCTGAACTTATGGAGTATGTTTCTTCAGGCTGAAAATGACACTCAATCCGAAGTTTTCCCACTTCCTGAGCATGTTTTATAGTTGGTTAAAGAGGTACTGCTGTGACCACCATGTAAAACTGGAATGTTTCCTGTCAATTAGTTCTGACACCAAGTATTGGCGATTTTCACACTGTACATCTTTCACACAGGTTCTTTGGGCTTAGGTATTGGGCAGGACTGGGTTTGTTAGGTGGGATTTAAATTCAGCTGGATTTGGGCTGAATTAGGTGGAAAGTTATCCAGTTCAATTAACTGAAAGCACTTCTAGAAACACAGAGGAGAAGTCAACATTTCCCTGTACATTGATGCAAAAATTGAAATTATGATAATCTCTCCAGATAATAAAAAGACAGAAATGTAATTTATTCAAATCTAATATTTAAGTCTATCAGTTTCACTGGAGGTATTCTTACACTCTTAAATTATTTCAAATTCTTTTCTATTTCACCCTTTTCCCCTATCACGATGAACACCAAGTATCACAAATTGATAATGCCTTTTTAAGTCTTCAAAACCCTTGCAGAAATTAAGCCAATGTCAGAGCACATTCTAGTAGACAGAGATGTGCATCATAACACTAACTGAGATTTTGGTAGAATTGTCTTTAGAAAACCAGACAAGCTTCCACAAAGTACAATTTTGCCTACTTAGCCTTTTAGTGGCAAATTGACACACAAAAATTCTTTATAGATATCTTTTGTATGAAGCATAAGAAAAAAATTTAGTTTTCTACCTATTTGTATTTGGTGTGTTAAAATCTTCAGCCCTAATGATGCCACATTCCAAATTTCAGTCACCCTTCCTGTATATTAAAAATAAACTGTCAGAAAGAAAAGGAATGTAACTTGTTGGCTACACACTGAGAGGATATCACGTTTGAGTGGCCTTATAGACCCAAGAATATGAGAACCTCCATGAGCAGCTGGTTCTTTCTGAGCACCTGAGATTAAAATAATAGTTTATTTGTAAATAAAATGTTATGAACAAGAGATTTTTCATATATATATATATATATATATATATATATATATATATTTATATGCACAATATATAAAAAGTGGAATGCATAAATAGATGTATGCATATATATTTAAAGTGCAAAGCCTGAAGAAAAATCAGTTAAGGAATGTAGCAAGCCTTTCTTGTTTTCCTCTTCAGCCTTTCGGTAGCTGCATTCCTGCCTCATTATTGCTAACATAAAAGAGAGAAAGAACTAATATGCATTTAAATAGTTACTGGGGAAAAATATGGCCTCTGTATGTAATCTTTAACAGTCACAGCAACAAAATGTTGGTGTAATTTATAGCAGCCCAGCATGTTTCTTCAGATGTGTTGCATGTTCCTAAATTAAATTAATTTACAAGAATAAATAACATATGTACAATTCTTTCTGTGTGTGTGTGTTAAACTGCTTTTAATCTCCCACAGCAAGGCTAATACCCATTAGTAACTCTGCCTTTTTGAAGACATAAGTTATTTATTTATGAATGATTCCCAAATATCATGTCTTCCCAGTAAAAATTAATAGCCTGAAAAGACATAGAAATGGTACAGACTCAACTGTTTCTTTCTTGCCTCCATTTAGTGTTAGAATGTCTGAGAACTGTTTTTTGAAAATGTTTTGAAGCAGTAGAAGAAGAACTTCAAATCTTGTACCATTTCTCTCTACTTTTCTAGAATATTTATACAATTCAATCAAATGTGGTCTTTAAAACTCTCCAAAAGGCTTGGGGACAGTGCTATAGATGTACAATATTTCATATGTCACTGCTAGTGATGGTCCTTCTGGAAAACAAGCACTACCAGAGATAAAAAACTCAAAATGCTGATGCCAAAAACTACACTGATTCTGAGTCATTCTTTAAACTTTCAAGCTTTTTTGTCACTATTTCTGCTACCTAATAGATTTCTTAAGATTTTCATTTAAATCTCACTCTCTGGCCAAAAATATTACTTAGTTCTGACTGGCTGTACTGTTTCATTTTTAAGAACCTCTTTCTGCTGTAAGACAGCCTGTCTACATGAGCAATAGAAAGGATCTATCTTCAGTGGCTACTGTCAGAACATCTTCATTTGTATGAAAACTTAGGCAAATGAAGTAACTCTTTTCAGACAGAAGTCAAGTAATAATGATTCAGTGCTGGTTAGAACTAAATATAGTTACTATACTGCTTGAATCTGTGACAACACTTTAAAAAAGAAGTTCAAAGCAGTAATATCCTAATGCAATAAAACCAGATAAGTCTGATTTTCTGTGTTTACTATTCTCTGTGGCTACTTTCTAAGCATAACACCTTCTGCAACTCTTTCATGCACACTAAAATGAATTCCATCTTTTCTAGGAGGCGTAGCATGAAAACTATGCATTAAAAACATCAACACAACAACAAAATGATGTCTTAACACTCTGACTTATTTATAATTTTCTCATCTAGAAGTACTGTTTGTGGTCCATCAAGATTATGCCAGGGACAAATATATCATATGACATTGTGTCAACACTACAGTAAGTTAGCTATGCAGCCAGGTACCAGCATGATTATGCAAATAGAGGCACTATTGCCTTATCAGTCAAAACCACTGGCAGAATGCCTGGGAGACAGATTTCAATAAAGGAGATACATTCTATCTCAGAGAGGCTGACATTAATAATTTATGATTAATCAGTTAATGGAAACATATTAACAACAGAAGGCTGTGGACAGCAAGATGGATTTCTTGCCTCTGCTTTCCCCATTTTTTTTCCTATCGTACCTGACTTATTTTTTTTTTATGATTAAAAACCACGTAGAGTACTCAGTTCTTCACAATAAAACAGATTATCTTCTAAAAGAATCGTACAGAAGTGCTGAGCTGGGGATGAAGGGATGAGAAATCATCTGACCTCCTATAAGATCAGAGCTGTGTTGGTGTCAAATTTGCCTCTTACATCTCAACAACCAGGCCTATGTCAGGACATCTTAATAATAGAAGATGAATTAATATCATCATTACTATTCACACCTGGGCTTTAGCTGTGAAGTGTAAAAAACCAGAAGTCTAAATAGCATATTCCAGCACAAACGTCATCCATTCAAACAAAAAAAAAATTAATGCAAAGTTCCCTTGTGAAGAATTGCTGCAAATGTGACTTTTTCATGGAGCCCATGCATAAAATATTTAAGAAAATAATAATTTAAAACCTGCAAATACAATTTGCAATTTAGACAAGGGTAGGTCACCCCTTGATAAAGTTCTATCCACTTCTGAGCTGAGCCTCCGAAATGCTTCTGCAACTTCTTAAAATCCAGGTGTAAAACCACTGAGCAGAGACACCTGGAGCTTGATAGCCTTAATCTCTAAGGCTAGAACAACACACACAAATATTGGCTCAAAAACATTGGTCTTCCACCCTAGCTTGCTTTGAAAATCTGGTAAGATGGTCTCTGCAGAAAGTACAGATAGTACAATGCCAGGTTCAAGCATCTAATGGGACTTTACTGTCTTCTTCTGAAATTAGGTGAGCTAATTCCGTTTTGCATGTTGTGCAGAGGTCATTTTTCAGAGAAGAAGGAAAAAAAAAAAAAAGAATAAACAGAAACAAAACCAAATCAAAAGAACAAAAAGCCCCCAAAAATTGAAATAAAAAGTAACATTCTCATAAATAGTCAGGCTGCCTGAAATTTACTAAGCACAATTTTTCTTTAATCAGAGTATGTAATGTAAATAAAATTTATATGCCAAAAAGGGATTTTCCTTTTAGTGTTTATTCTAATTTAGCATCATGATACTGCACTCTTTTTTTTCAAAAATCTTGGTTTTTAGTTATGCACTTTCCTTAGGTGTTTTATACCTAGCTGTACACACCACTATTGAGTAACAGAATAGTGAAAGACATCAAAGTGCAAAGTGAGAGTTGAAACACAACTATATTAGTTCAGAACATGTGCTCCTTTATACTCCTCTGCTTTGCCATTTTAAGGTTTGAAAGTATTAATTTATACTTCTTAATTTTAACCTGCATATGCATTTGTTGCTTCTAACCACCAGAGACACTGAGTGCCTTAAAACATGTACTAAAAGAATCTGATGTAAATTGAGCCACATTGCAATGCAGAATGTTTCTGGAACCATCAGTGACAAAAGTAATTGATAAATCAACCACTAATTGACTTGAGATAATGAAGGTACTTTTAAAGTGCAGTGAGATTGTGTCCTAATTAGCTTTGTAGAGATAGAAGAAAGATTATCTTTACTGCAAGATTTCTGGGTAAGTGATGGGTTTAAACAAATCAGATAAATATGCAATTAAAATAATTGGTAAATGGTATGGATTGTGATTCTATCTTTGTACAGAGACAATTTTAGCCCAACATTCAAACACCCAGAATTTTTATTTTCCTAATTCAGGCATGTATATCAACAGGTGTGATTATATAAGATGCTGTTATTTTAGTAGAACTTCTATATCCCTCTGCAGAGCAACTTTACAAAATGTGCCCATTTCAGAATTTCCTAAATAGCTATTTATCTTTTTAGTTGTAATATAATATTTTCCTGGAACCCCTTCAGCAGATAACACATTCCATGCATTTCAAGGTGATTTAATTTGTATGTGACAGTCTAATCATTGTGGACAGATCTTGCTTTTTGCTAATTCTAGGAAGGTTAGAACTAATTACAACACAAGTTTTATCAAATTTAGAAGAATAAGGTTTCAATTGATCCTTTGGAAACCTTTTGGAACTGAAGGAATATGTGCAAATACAACTTTTATGTGATTCCCACTTCAATGACTGAAAGTGTCAAGTATGCTTGCTATTATTTCTCAGTACAAGTAATTCATTTTTCCTGAAGGATCAGCTAAAAATATCTCAACTATAAATTAAAACAGACTATTTAGGACAATAAATTAAGATTAAGAGTCTTACTTAGTCCACAAAATGGATTTATTTTAGAGCAGGCTTGACTTCCAGCTCTAGCCCATGAGAATGTGGAAGACATCAGGCTGTGCTGTTCTGGAGGAGATCAAGTGTTCCTCTGGTCTCCATTTCCCAGTGTCAGACCACCTGTTCCAAATAATTCACAACTCCAAGGGCATTTTTCATTTCCTGGTTATTCATTTCTAAGTATCCTGTTCTCTTTATTCTTCAATGGGAGCTGGTCTATGCTTCAAATCCTTCTAATATGCATTCTCAAATGCATGCTAAAAGCTTTGTAACAAAGAGAACAGAAATGAATTGTTTTCAAACTGGGATTTAACAAGTGGAAGTTGATTTAATTTATAAAAAGTGCAATTTAGATTGGAATTGAGAGAAAGCATTTCTGACACATGATGTAATGCTATTGTTGTAACATATCAAAATACTGCAACCCACACCTTGCAGACATTTGAAAAGACAGGTTTGACAAATATCTTTCAGGCATGGTTTAGTTACATTAAGCCTATTTCAAAGCCTGTAGAAGTAACAGGATGACCTAGAAATTTATTCAGGAGATCCATTCAATCCTATAGCAATGAACAAATATGTGATGCATTATGTGTCATATCCCAGTAGAAATTACTTTCTCACCAACATAAATCTTTCCACTCAGTCCATAAAATAAGTCCACACAAGTCAAAGTTTCCTTTACATAAGTGCCAAAATCCTTCGATAAATATTGGACCTCTACTATAAGCTCAGCCAAGGATTACATTTAGAGCACAGAAATCAAATGAAGTAAAATTTAAATGCAAAATCCATTACTATTTCTGTAGCCATGTAACCCACAGCCTCAGATGACTTCAGTACTTTCTATTAATTCCACTATGAAGCTACAAATTTCTTTTTTATTTTATACTTTTTTCCCTCTAATACTTAGTGCATTTGTCTTAAGATAACTGAGGGTACTTGGCTCATACTGCAGATTGTAGTTCTCTGGATGTCATCATAAACTTCAAATACCTTGAATTAATTAATTTAATAAGCTCCCAACTACAAATTTCTGACCTTATTTTCAACTGAAAGTCTAAGAAGTTCATGTTTTTTCTTTGAAATCAGAATTTCACCCAGAGTATCTTTACCTTACTTTGAGTGTTTACTGCTTCTGGTTGATCTATTTCTGTGTGAAGTGTGCCTTTCTTCTCTCTCCTGTATTTTTTTTTTTGTTTTAGCACCTTCCCACCACTTTCTGTCTCCAGTTCCCATCCCAGCTCTTCTTATCATTACATTGAAAAGGAAGAGAGCATTAATTGCACAAAATTCAGTTTGTTTGAGTTATATGGGGAAGGTAGGAAAGGCACGTCCATGGACTTTTTCTGTTCCTTTTTCAGAAATGACACAGCATCTGAAGACTTAATTTTTTTTTAAATTTCTCAGTACTGGGAAGATATAAAAACAATCCTGATGTTTCGTAGGTTTTTTTCTTTAGAAATTCTTGGTTTTTGTGTTTAGGAGGTGATATGTTGGGATAGCATAAGTCATATACCATTTTATTTCTCCTTTCAAAAATTGTTGTAAATTTTGCATTTCTGTAATCTTATTATTTCATATCTGCTGTACTGTACTGCAATGATGCTTTGTTTAACTAAGACCTGCATTCCGATTAGTACTTTCCTAAAACTTTTAAAATCAGTGTAAGAATTTGCACTGATTTTTAAAAATGACATGAGACATTAAAAAATTGACTGAAATAAATTCATCATATTGGGATTAAATGACTTGTTCTGTCTCTGAGACTGCTCCTTAGTGCCTCTAATTTTATAAGGCTGCCATGCCACAGCTGAAATTAAAATCAAAGGCAGCTGTCATAGATGGATTGAACAATATTCTCAGTTTATCTGAGAATTCGTATAATTACATTAATTTCTCAAAGCAATATCAATTTACCCTTGAAAGGATATAAAAAGCCTATGTAGGAGATAGCATTTTAATATGCCGAACAATTCCACATTTTAATAACTTAATTTTTCATTGTTATTTTTTTTTCACTATCTTCGTCATCAGAATAATCCAGTGCTTCTTTTCCTGATACAATGATTGGATTAAGAGTAATATCTGAAACCTACAGAAAGAAAGACCTAGACAAATGGATTATGTCAGAAGGCCAGGAGCAGTACTTTAAGGAACTGATTTTGATGTAATTTCCTTTTACAGAAAAACACACTCACTTCTGCTCAGGCCATTCTCCTGCTATGGAATGTTACTCCTTCCACACTGTTGTGAAGGCTTGGACATAATGTTAGCTGTGAGTGTTCATTATGATTTGCCATTGTTCCTTCTGAACATGGCATTAGCTATGTATGCATTTGTCACTTCTCTTTCTGAGTGGGAGAAAATCTGACTGCAAAAGGTTCAACCTTTCTCAAGGTCTTCTGTGACTACAGAACATTGGGAGGCACTTGTCTGTAAGCAGGAGTGCTGTGGACAGATGTGTAAATTAATTGTTCTCATTTGTGTCTGCTGCATCCTTACCCTGCCAGTGGCCAGCTCAGGGGAGTGTTACTGAAAATCAATACCTGTTTGTGTCTCCTAGACATAACAGCATTATAATAATATATTCTGTATCCAAACAAAAAGGAATATGAGTATCCTCTGTCCCTGCAAACTTCTACCACATGTTCTTCTACACCAAAGCCATTGAATATGTGACACCAAGCCTTAAGATCTTTAACTTAACTGATTGCACACAAGTTTGACTTTTTTATGGTGGCTTCCATCACTTAAATGAAGCCAGCCATTGGTTCAGAGTGATGCTTGCCTCAGGTGGTGGTCTTTTCACTTTTAATCTATGCAACAATACACTTAATCTTAGGGAAAATTAATTAGCATTGTTAGTGGTCTCTTGTCACATTACTTCTACTAATATAATTTTAAGCAGCCAACTGAGCTATTCATCATAATTTACTAAAGACTGAATGCAGAAAAAGTACAGATTATTGATGCCAATTGCAAATTTTTTTTTTTGTCTCATTCATCTGGGGTAGATTCTGTTAAAATCTTGAAAACACCTGATCCATTGTAGGTACCCTAGTACCTACATACCCTAGTACATACAATACCCTAGTATCTCTAGTATCTCTAGTACATACAATACCCTAGTATCTCTAGTATCTCTAGTACATACAATACCCTAGTATCTCTAGTATCTCTAGTACATACAATACCCTAGTATCTCTTGTATCTCAGCACACATAGAGTGCTGCTGATTTTTAAAGTACCCATATTTCAACTTTATACTTCATTTCTATATGGAACCTGCAAGGAAACAAGAATATAGAATGTGCTGGTGTAAATACCTTTTGTAAGCACAAATGTGAACAAGTACTAAAAAGTTGTTCTCTGACAGTTAAAAAATCAACTAGCTTCAAATCTGACACAGCCTTCCAGAGGGACCTAGACAAACTTGAGGTTTTGGCCCACAAGAACCTCATGAAGTTCAGCATGAAGGGAGTTTATTAAAAAGAAGGAGAGCAACTATTTATATGGCCAGATACTGATAGATTGAGGGAGAATACTTTTAAAAAGAGGAGAGGTTTAGATTAGATGTCAGGAAAGAAGTCCTTTACTTCAGGAAGTGGCTGAAACACTGACACAGGTTGTTCAGAAAAGTTGGATGGGGTCCTGGGCAACCTAATACAGCAAGTGGCATCTCTGCCCATGGAGCTTGATAACCTTAAGGTCCCTTCCAACCCAAGCCTTTCTGGGATTCTATGACAAATAAAAATTTTAGTCTTGTGCATGAAGAATGCATGTAGAAAATCTCAGTTCTATCAATACAAGAAACTTCATGTTAGGAAGAAACTTCTCTGCCAGACAGCATTCTGGAATGCAGAACACCTGATTCTTCTCACACATGTATTTTCTCCACCGTAATTTCAGCATTTCTAGTAAGTAGACTGAATACTAGCAGAGGGAAATGTCTGTTACATACACTAAGCATTAACAAGTTCTTGTTTCTTACATTTGTATTCAAAGTGTTCAATACTACAATAATACAACTTCATCCTTTTCCATGTAATGTAGTACTCACTTTATCCCTTGTTCATGTCACACTTTCCAGCTGACTGATTTGTCTAGTGAGTGTAAGGGATGATTGTCAGATTGAAGCAGCATTTATTTCCTGCTGGATATGGTGAACTGTGTACAACAAATCTTTTGCGTGATCGGTGCTGATTTTCAGAGATCTGTGCAGTGAACTGCTCTGTCAGTACTCTAAATTGTTCTTTTATCATCATCACTTCCTCTCTGGAATCCTGATGACCAAAGAACTCAGTCCATAAGAGGTTATGTTTACAATGCATATCCAAGTCATTGTGAAAAAGCTCTAAGTCATCTGCTCAAAATGTAAAATTCATGCAAGGTACGCAGGTTCTACTCTAAATCTGGAAACTGTGACAAGGTCTCAGGATTAGCATTTCTGAGCACATAGGTTTGTTTCTGATTTTAAGTTTGAAAGGGGGCTCTCTGACCATTTAAAAATGGATCTTGTCCAACCAGAGAAGAATCTCCATTATGAATCACTCCTTTGTAAACCTAATTACAGGTAAGACTTGGTTCAAACTGTACAAGGCAAGCATTCTTTATGAAGCATTGGTCTTAAAGCTGTTTGTCACACATTTGTTGACAAACTTTCTCATTTTTCTAATGGAAAGTCAATACTAAATTAGTGATTAAATACAAACAAAAGTCCAAAGGTCGTGGCCTCTTCTCCAACACCTCTATGATGTCTTCTCAGCACCAGCTGATCAAATTTCCCTGTTGCCTTACATCTGTAACTGTAAATTACAATTTAAAGATAAAGGCCAGAGCTTTCAATGATGCAGTAAAAGTCCTTATTTATGACATTTTCAAGCATATTTTTCAAAAGTTGTTTAGGTAAGAAAATTAACCTTAGACAAATTCTGAAGCTGAACTTTGAAATTTCTGGTTTGGATTTTTTTTTTCTCTTCTATAGATTTAGCAGCCTCTGACAGATTAAGACAGAAATAAAGAAAAATCAGAATCATGGATAAATTTAAAGTTAGGTGTAATTGCCTGTTTACTATAAGATAATGAATGACAAGGTGATGACTGAGGTCTTTTTTTAACTGCTAAAATATGTGAGTGAAAGATGTACAATGTTTCTTCTGTATAGGTTTATTAAATTCAGACTTCAAATCAACTGATAAAAATTAACCAGTGAAAGACCAGATAGATATGAATGAATTATAAAATGCTCTTTATCCAGAAGAATGATTCCTTTGTCTATAATGTCAATTATTTATTGTAGACTCTTTTGTCTGGAGGCATCTTCTCACATTTATTCACTAATCTTTATCTGCTAATTATCTGAATGGCAGCCAAATAAGTTTGCACATGTGAATTCTACTCAGAAAGTCAACTAGAGCAGTAGCTGATACAGGATATTTCTGAACTAATTGTTGCAATTAGCTTCCTGAAATATGCCCCTTATGAAAATATATAAAGGTTTTCAGCATCAGAAATAAAAATTAAAGTTGTGAGCCTCTGAGATATCTATAGATATCACAGTTCCACAGAGGGCAAATAGAAGTAAATGCATCACCTGAAGTGTTCTGACCCTTTCATTGATCAAATTGATCTTTTGTCTGTCTCCCTAACAGTTCATGCCAAAGTATATTTTACTCTAATCAGACCACTTATCCTTTTAGGATGAAAAGAAATACAGACTTTAACATATCACTGTAGCTCCCTGGGGAAATAATCTGAAATATTCAATACTGTGAAGTGGTGTAGTAGAGAATTTTCCTCAACTGTAAGCCAGAAGTATCTACTTTTATCAATACCAGCTCTGTATGTAGAAAAGGAAACTTGAGATCCTCTGTGAGGAAAACCTAAAGTGAAATCTGAAGGAGGAAACAACATTCTGAATCCATGCATCTCCTTTATGTGTTGATGTGTAATGTAACCCAACATGGAAAGGAAGGGAGGGAGCCATTCTTCTGGTCACAACAGAAGGTCCCATGTTTTGGGTTTTCCGTATCAGGTGGCACAGGATGGTGGGAAAATAGAGAAAAAAATTTTGAGTTACAGGCAAGAAATATGTTGCTTGCCATTTGGAATAAAAGAGAAAATCAAACCAAACCAGACCCAGACAAAACCACAAAGCCTAGAAAGTCAAAATAGAGAAGTTAAAAGCATGATAAATATGTAACAAGTTTTTATGCTTGCGCTTCTTATACAAAAATTCCTCTCTGATGTTATCAGATCCTCACTGTAGCTATTACATTAGACATTTCAATAATAGCAACAGTAACAACAACAACAATAATAGTAATAATTTTTAAATTATTATATTTGGCTCTGAACAACCTGTAGGTAATTTACATCTCTAAAGGTTCATTGAGTTGAAGGGAATTTGGTTTGTACATTTGAATCCCATCAGAGAGGAAGTGAGATAGAAGTCTAACTAGAAAGCATTTCACTGGGCTAATGACAAAACATATAATATTTTTTGATACTTTATGTTAAAGTACTTAAAATTATCTCCTTGATTGATTCCATGAATCTTCAGGGCCATCTCATACTTTTAAATATCATCTATGATGGAAATATTTTAGGAAAATCTAGTTTGAAAACTCACAGACTACCATAATTTATTCTAAATTCTGCAGCATCAAAATTCAGAAAATGTTTTTAAAATTAAAGTCTTACTCTGAGTCTTTTGTAAACAATTCTGAACTCTTGTATAGCACTTATAATTTCAGAAATTCATAGCACATTAATTAAGCTTTGCAACATTCCACGAGTCAAATAATTTTTGACACATCAGTAAAATATTTTTGCATGGGGCTATGATATGATCAGATATCAAATCATACCAGCAGCTCAGTAGTGACACCTGTAATGTACTTCAGATTCTTAATGCCTTTGCATAATTCTCTCATGTTAAAACTTGTTGAGCATTTTTATATCACAGGAAAACAAAATAAGCTTTATTCCATTCTGGGAATGCAAAAAAGTCACTATGAATTTGAGCTGGGCTGCAGCTGCAGAAGTTCTTGCCAAGAATGCTTGGTAATACATGAATTGTCTCCAGCCTGAGGAATATAAAGAGACATTAATAGGCCAGTCACTAATTTAGATGAATACAATGATGCAAAAGAAAATTTAATTTTAAAAAGTAATTCTGAGAAAAAGCCTTTTCTGTTTAACCAGAAGGGGCTATGTAGGTGTCCTTGGGTGAAAAAGAACAGCAAAAGATTAGCAGAAGGAAACATCAAAGGAAGTATGTTGACAAACTCTCCAGAAATTAGAAATCCAAAAATGAAAATTGGAAAAAAAATCTGTTAGATTTTTTATAGTAAATACTTGAAATACAAGGAATGAAAGCTGCAATGTTGTGCCAAATGTACACAAGTGTCTACATAATTTTTTTTGCACAATCTGAAATTTTTTGGTTGTATATAAATGCACTCTTCCTGCTGCAGAACAGGCTGACTGAAAACTCTGATTTTACTCAAGTTGTCCAGTATAGGAAAAATATCCACTTGTTAACAGATTTAATTTGTGATGTGATGTGCAGCAGTCATTAAAAATTCCATCATTAAAAATGTCAGTGGCATTTACTGATTTCATTAAAGGATTGATGACTCTAGATTGAAATTAATGACCAAACTTTTTTGCCAGTCTTTGGCAGTAGCTAGTGCCTAACACAACACCCCTTATGAATAATAAAAACTTCCTACACAAACTGAAACTAACATTTTGAAAGTTTATAAAAGGAAGGATCGCTGCAAATAGAGCAGTTATGATATTTTCTGATGATCTGCTTGAATTTTTTTCTGTATGTGTGTGTCTGTATGTGTCTGTGTGTTTTTGTCACTGCTGGAAGGTGTTTGGGTTTGTTGTGGTTTAACCCCAGCTGGCAACAAAATACCACAGAGCTGCTCAGTTTCTTCCCCCTTCTGCCAGATGGATGGGACAATAACTGGAAAAAAAAGGAAACCTCATGGGTTGAGATAAAAACAGCTTAATAATTTTATTAAAGTGAAATATAAGAGCAACAATAATAATATGATTTTTGTCATCTTAAAGGTCTCTTTAATAACAATAATAATAATAATAATAATAAAAAGGATAGAGGCATAAAACCCAAGAAAAACAAGTGATACACAGTACAGTTGNCATGGGTTGAGATAAAAACAGCTTAATAATTTTAATAAAGTGAAATATAAGAGCAACAATAATAATATGATTTTTGTCATCTTAAAGGTCTCTTTAATAACAATAATAATAATAATAATAAAAAGGATAGAGGCATAAAACCCAAGAAAAACAAGTGATACACCTTACAGTTGCTCCTGGAAAACTAGTTTCTGTACTGAGAGTATGGAACTTTTATGGCATGGAACTTCTCTCTGTCCAGACAGATCAGCTGTCCTGGCTGTGCTCCTTGCACACCTCCTCACTGGCAGAGTATAGGAATCATTCCTAAGATTGATTACTGAATATTTAGTTTCTCTAGCAAGTGAACAGTCTTTTTTGTTCATATTGCTGTAACATGAATAGCCCTCTTTTGATAACATTTGTCAACTCCAATAATACACCTCCAAAAAAATACACCTTTGTCTCTCAGAATCCAGCTAAAGGTTATTCAAACAGCAATAGCTAGTAGCAATTCTTTTCTTTTTTTATCTACCTGATAGTAGTTAATAACAGCAACTAATTTGAAGTAATATGGATACTGCAAAGCATATTTAATTAGTGTGTTGCTTTAGCTTCAGCTTAAGCTAAAGGAAACTACCAAGTAGATAGTACTGGCTATAAATGCTTTGCTTGCAGCACTGAAAAGTATTCTATTGCAAAAATATGAGGATGACTGACTTCCTTTGCTTCAGAAAAATAATAAAATAAAAAACACCTTAAACATTCTTGACTGATTCTTGAGCACATACTGAAAAATTTGCTGTGCTTCAGAAATGTTTTTCTGCCCAGAACACCTCATTGTTATTCCTGACCTAATTGAAGCTGACATTTTTCAGAAGATTCCCCTGTTCTTCCTGTATCCCACTTTAACAGATGCTTTATTTTAAATACATTCTCTTCTGGCATATGTATGCTTTTCATACTCTTGGTTCTCATGTCAAAAATTTGAGGGAATACAGTGTGTGGAGGAAAGGTCACTAGGAAGTCATTTTCTAATTCCAGTAATTTTGTCATTCCTGGGCACTGTATCTACTGACACTTTCAGTTTACAACTGTTTCCTTTTGTTGGAGTGAGTCTAGAACAGGAACAGAGGAGAACAATCAGGCAAACATATCAAAGCTGAAAAAATACAGACTATTTGAAATGATAAATGACTGTGTAATAGAGAGAAAACCCAGCAAATATTAAGGCTAAAGACATGGTTTCATGCTTTTTCATTTTACAAAAAGCCAAGAATGTTACAAGTCATTACTTTAGAAAATGAAAAATATTAAAACATACTTCTATGTATCTCTAATTCCTTACTGGAATCTCAAAATCTGGTGAAGAACTTTGACAATTTTACTGCATATACACATACATACACTAAAAATGCAGCAGAGCTAGAAAAACCTCATATACATAAGCAAGAAAAATTACTAAAAACTTTATTTTAGAGAAGAATTTCAAACTAGAATTTTATGCAAAACCATGGGTTGAAACTGGACATCCTGACTCCATTTCTCATTATATCTTTCACATATAAGCAAGTCACACCGAGTAGATAGCATGTATTAAGTTAATTTCTTATTTCACCTCATAAAAATTTATTTCTGTACACTGATGCCAAAATTCCCTGAAAGTGAATCAGCAACAAAGGCAGTAAAAAGGTTTTCTGTCATTCAGTCTTTTACACTCTCCACTGGACCATGTTGACTCCTTAATGGTTAGTCAAGCAGCTGAGCACCTCTCTGAGATGATGAGGATCTGTCTGCCACAAGCTCATTCCAATGAATATGTGAGGTGTGTTCTACCTGCAGACAAGCCTACAAAATCATTTTATATGATGAATAGCACTAGGAGGAGTGACATGGGATGATGAACTACTTCTAGGTTATCTGAAAAAAATCAAAACCGGTTTTCTTTCGGAAGATTTCATAAGTACTAATTGTTTTCCTGACACCACACACACACAAGCACATATCTGGACAGTTTATGGACTCACTTAGGAAAAAGCATTTCTATCAGACAATGACAGCTGGAAGCTGACATAGCCTCCCTAATTCTTCACACGTAGCTGAATTTGACACCGCCTTTTGGAAGAAATGTATGACAGTTTAAAATGAAAGTAATCTTTCAACAGCTTGAAAGGCTTCTTTTCTCCTTGAAACAAACTGTGCAAAGAGGTAATGACAAAAAGAAATAATTTAAATCCTTCTAAAATTTCATCAGTTTAGCTATCCAAAATGTGCCCCTTTGGAACACCTGAAGGGTAGTTATCTTCCTCCAAAATCAATTTAAATAGCTTACTAGAAGCTGCTTAAGTGCAGATATTTCTCTTGTTTATCAGTGCTTTGGGTACATACAAGCAATTTATTTATTTACTGAGGAAAGACATTCTTCAGGCTCTTAGCAACAAGTATATCCATTATATAGTTCATATCTTTCAGAATCTAGATTTGTTTCAGGATTTTTTAATATTTTAATGAAAAAAGATGGGTCTTTTAGAAAAAAAATAAGAGTAATTTTTCAGTTGGTACTCTCTTCCCTTTATTAATTCAAGAATGCAGATGAAATGGGCTCTTTAGTTAGTTGTTATAGCTAGGGACTTCTACTGAGAGTTTTATCAGCAAGCACTGCTATTAGAAAAAGGATGAGACTACTCTGACTAGGGGAGTTAATAAGCAGCCACAGACAAAGAGGTGTGTCTCAGTGCAGCATTAAAAAGAAGAAAGTCTAACTAGGCAAGTTCAAAACATAAACTTTCCAGACACATACAGACTTTGTGGGTGTAGGCTTTCCTGTAATGGAAAAAATATTAATATTTCTCTTTATGCTTTTGAATAGCTCTTTCAAATGAAATATAGCATGCAAGTTTCTTCTATGATTTTAAACAGAGTTTCCATCTATTTGTGAAATTGGTTTCAACAAATTCCTTTTATATATGAGGTTTTTTGAAACTGATCTCAAAGATTTGAAACTTTCCCAGCTGCTTAGAAATCCCTGAGTTCACAGGTATTGATCAGATGGTGGTAATAGCAATGTCAGCTAGGCTAAGTTAACCTAAGTACTTTGCCACATAGAGAAACATAAAATTAATTCAGGCATCATGCCCTGAACCTCAGTCTGGTGGAAATCCAAAGCCTTCTTTCTGGAGCAATCCCAGTAAGGAATAGCCTTTCTCCCAGACATCACCAATCTTGTTCAACTGATCTTCACTGGTGTCATCAGTGGTGATTTCTATATCTGAAAATGAACCGTTTTCCTTTTTGCTTTGCTTCCACTACCAATGACTCCTCCATCACTCCCACTGACATCTCCATGAGACTGTCAGTTGGGAAAGAACTCTTCCTAGGCCCTTTCCCAAGACTATTGTAAGCACATCCAGAGGATCAAAAATCCACTGGGGCTATTTGTAGTTTGGTTTTTTTTTATTATTTTTTTGGGGAACAGGCTTTATCCATTTTTAAAGAATCTCTTTCTCTAGAACCTAACTCTGTTAACAAATCAAAGTCCATTTCTGTATTCTCAGGGTGACCCATCATGTCTATGTTCATAAAACATTTTAGGAGCTTAAGGTTTTAAATGGGCTTTTATACTTAAGCACCTTTTAATCCTCAAGGCAATTTATGCACAAACATCTTTAAGGAGATAAAAATGGCTTTGTTTCTTAAATGACACACATTTAAGCCTTCTCATTCTTCAATCTTTTGAAGAGGTTTATGTATTAAAATCACTAATACCAGTATTGCTACTTAATCTGTCTCTGGCCTTGGACACACCACTTTCTAGGCATATCTGTTTCTCTGCCTCTGATATGGGAATAAGAAGACTGCAACTACTGTTTTTCATAACCAGTTACTGCCTGAATAGGGATTTAAATATAGAAGAAAAAAAAGCATAAAAGTACTTGGTGTTGTTGTTAAATACTAGACCAGTGGTCATTAGATTAGTGTTGAGAAATGAAGTTGCCAAGATGAAGTCTATGCCTACTTTTGGAAAGATGATCACTTTTACATGTACTTGAAAGATCTTTTTCCAGCTTTAACCCTGCTATGGAAGAAATCACCTGTTTTGGTTTTTTGGTTTTTTTTTTTTTTTTTTTACTTTTGTTATTATTAATATTACTATTATTCTACTTGATTTTTTTTTCATTGTATGCCTTTCCTTTGAGATAGTAACATGACAGGAAAATACTTTTCTTAGCACAAGAACATATCACTGATCTATGTAAAGGTCAGTATCATTATTCTGAAAACAGACTAAGAGACTTGTCTGAGTGCTTTTGTAACTGGTTTTTTCCTAGAAAAAATTTAGTGGAATTTTGGGATGTAAAATAAAGGGACAAAGTTCTGATTTTTTTGAGGTTATACTGGAGAAAGATTGACACTTCATTCAATAACCTTTTGAGAAAGAGAGAGAAGTTATAGATGATGTAATGCTGAGAGACAGATGAAGTGACTTTGGGTAATCAAAGTAAAAATTGCTGCCTGACAGAATCCAAGCAGCAAGACCCTTTTTTTCTGAAGTACCTAATGGGTTTTTACAGTGTTATAACATTTGAGTTTTATGTTTTATGATATTCACCAAGTGACAGTCTGACCCTCTTCTCCCCTAAGACGTTATCACTTCTCTGTGTCAAAGTAATTCTGTTGCTGTCTTACCAGAGATGAACTCATGAATCAGTGTTGTGGGCAGGGGTGGCAGCCCAGATAGCACTCTGCAAAATCTATAAATCCTTTAAGAGCAACAATTTTTTCTGCTGCCAGTGGTTATTATTGTGTCACAATCAGGCAATTTCATGCTGAAGTGTTGGGTGGCCTGGATTTGAGTGCTAAAAGAAGAAAAGCTATCAGGAGATTATGGTATCACCATGTTATATGATGCGAAATGTAGGCAGTGAAGTCCACCTATCTTTGTATGCTCTTTCTACTTGGTAATAGGCACTAGAGTATATTTTCTCTAAATTGTAATCTTTTATAATATCTAGTGGCAGATATCATAAAGTTTTAAGAACTAAATCTTTATTTTTTTTTGTCCACATGCCTTGCCTTAACCATGGGTTCACATGCAACTCGGCAACTTTCGGTAATTACGCCGCACCGTATCCATGACAGATCATTTCACACATGAAACTTCCCAATGTCTGCATGCTTAAGATTCAGGTCAGTCATGGACTCCCTTGTGTAAGAGTGATCAGTCAAAATCATGCAGTGAGTTGTCCATAGTCACACGCTCTGACTCTGGATAGACGTACAGAGTGAATAGGTAAAGGTTTATTAATTAGGTTTATTAAGACAGATACATTCCAGCATTTTATACATTCCAGCATTTTATAAAGACTGGAAAGTTGATGTAAAAATATGTATAAATTAAGTACTTTGTTGTACACAAAAAATCTCTTTGAATTCACTGATTCAAATGCCTTAGAATGCACAGAAAAGGTTTCTGAATCCTAAGCCCAATAGTTATAGTCCCTGGCCACTCTTCTGGATGGCTTACACCACTATTTCCATAATTTTGAATGTCTGTTCTTGACCTGCTCATCATTTTCAAGACCATCTCACAGAGGCTTCTTGTACTTTTGCCAACTTTGGACTGTTGCATATTAAAATTGAATGGATCATGAAGAGATGCAATAAAAACATGTCAGTTTGTTTTCATGACAAAATCAAGCAAATCTGAAAAACACCCAGAGAGGCATAATGTAATCTGACATTGTCTTGTATTTTAATTAGAAAGGTTGACTAAAATCAGGAGAAGAGCACTAAAAAATATTTTCAGTCAAAGTTCCTTCTTTTTTTACTCTCAGTTAACATTTACAGAGTCACTAGTAGTTGAGAGAAGCTGGAAGAATAATGACTCATATGAAGATTAAGGCCAGGCCCTGTATTTACTCCTCATGGCTCCTTAGGTAAAAGAACATGTAATACAAAATTTTTTTGTGTTTAAGATTATCTGATACGAACATTTAAAAACTATCTTTGTGAGAGATTTTGTAATGTTTGGTAGATTCAAAGATAAAATAGGATTTTTAGAAATTTGCACTTCCTAGTGACCTACTCAGTGACTTTAACACTCAGATGTTAATACGTTAATATTTTGTTTACAAAAACTTTGCATCAGGAATTTATAGAGTGTATTTGTTTCAGAGAGAAAATTAGTTAATCTCTTTGAAAGATTAATATGTTTGTCCTTTGGCTATTTGACATCAGATGCAAAAAAATAAAAAGAAGGGAAAGATAAGTTGTACCTAGGGAGAATAAATAATGGTACAAATAACCCTGTTGAAAAATTAGCTCAGAGAGAGCATTCCCACTCCTTGACTCTTTTAGTGGTTCTTTGTGGGATGCAAAATTTTGGGGTGAGGTTTGGAACTTTTTTATTTGTTTGTATCCTCTGTGAATGTTCAGGTATCCACAATGTAAGGCCAATGAAACATGTTAGAATAATGGAACTTGCTAACCAGTTTTAATGGTGGTGAACCATTGCTAAATTTTGTTAGTCAATTTTACTTTGTCTATAATATTTTTTTTAAATACATAATGCTGGAGAATCTACTCTCTAATGCCTTTATTGAGTTCAGGCTTGAGAAATGAAGAGAGAGAGATGAGATTTTTCCTGTTGAAACTACTTTGCTTGACAGGATAAATTTGTAAATAAAATATTACACGCCAAGAGATCACTTTCAGTTACATAAACATTTTTAATAATTTAAAAAGTCAAAGAATTTCACTTCTCAGCATTTAACTTAATCTTTGCTCATAAATTATTACAATATATGATTACACTTGAAATTGCTGTAGAAATAAGGATATGATGCATCACTTCTGGTCACCACTTATATTATTTGGTGTTAGCTCTTGTTCCAAATCTAAACAATGTAAAATAAGGGAATGCAGGAAGCTACTGATGTGTGAATACAGTAGAAAGTTTTGGTCTTCTTCTGCAGAAACCACCAGTAACTGTGATGTAGAGCCTGCTGCTTCAGCAGTGAAGCTGAAAGGCTCTGAAATTGTCAGACTTTATTCAGTCCTTCTGAAAGAATGCCAGTGTGTGCAAGATTATTTCTAGCACCGATCAAGACAGAGTGAAATACAAGCTTAGCTTCTGGTCTTAAGAGTGATAACAGTAGGGCAGATGCTGCAATCAATTGCATTTCCATTAAAATCACTAGCTAATTCAATTTCTTGGATATTAAAGATATGGAAAATTGTTAGGATACATGAATAACTAATGTTTATGAAAAAATTGATTCCTAGCAGACTAGAGAAGACTGCAGGACACCACAGGTGGTACCTTCTGGGAACCAAGGTAGTCTAATCAGCCAAACAAGTTCTGATTTAGAAAATCAAAATTAAATTATTTAGTGCTGGGTTTGGACTGGATGTATTGGAAACTAAAATTTCCTTTGAGTGACAAAAGTTCTGAGAAAAATAAGATCAGACTTTGTCTTATGTACAGAGTGTAATACTGCAATTAAATATCAATATTCCCTAAGGGATCAAATACAGTGATACCTGCATGTGTGCAAGCATGGGTGCTGGTGTACTTACAGAAATGTTATGTGCATGCACACACACACATTAGTATCAAGCTGGTTTGTACCATCATAAATGATTCAGCTTCTGTGATTACAATAATTTGAGTCCTTGGAAAAAAAAAAAATCCCAACATAATTTAAAGACTGCTAAACCTATAATAATCATCAATGTGTAAATGGAAAGAAATTTCTCCTTGATGACAGTATAGAATCCAAGCTTTGTAAGCGAGGAAATCATGTAATCTCTCTCTCTTTTTTCCACACTTCAATTTTTTTATGAAGTGATATCTTCAACCCTTGAATCTAATTAGGGGTGATACAGCTGACAACTAATAAAGTACTGCTAGGCTGTCTCTGTGTCTGAGTGAGGTGAAAGCTTGCATTTCTTTCTCTACATACGTGAATCTTGTCACACTGAGAATTATTCATTGCTGATAAAAAATAATAAATATCAAAAGGCCAGAAGAGTTCTCTGCAATAGGTTAGTAATTTCTGCACAGTAATTACAAACTAGGCTTTTTCCATACTATAGGAAATTAAAGAGTATGAGAATTCACTTCCATTCTTAAAGTTCAGGGAGAAAAAAAGGAAAAACTTGTATCTTCTGCTGTGTAAGTTTAAAATATTTAGGAGCTAGTAAAAATGTTTTCCCTACTAAAAATAGGGAAGACAGCAGATATTGAGAGCACAACAACATCTGTCTGAAATGAATAATTTGTTGGAAAGTCTTTTAGAAAGAGGAGCTTTGAAAGGCTGTTGCACAGTTCATATAGAAGGTTTGATTAGGATTCACCCTACAAGGGCTTCTCACTCAGCACCCTTCAATTAAATACGGGTTTATATTCATTCAAGGGTGAGGGTGGTATTTTGCAAATATCATAATTTATGGACTATTTTTTTTAAAGGTCAGGTCAGGCCATAGAGTGAGAGTGAGGATACAGAATGCCTATGCATTCTCCTCTCTGCCACATGCTCATAAAAGGAGAAAGAGTGGATTTGGTCTCAAAGAAAAAGGAGAAAAAGGATGACATGAGCTGAGGCTGGGTAGGAAACACAGTTTGCACTGCAATTGAAAGCAATCAGAAGGTTGAAATTCTGTTGTTTCTTTTATCAGCAGTACCCTTCAGAAAGCCAGACTTATAGAGCAACTTTCTGTCTGGCTTTCTGAAAGGAGTATCTCCTTGGGTTGAACAATACAAAGTGATGACCTGGGGATTACTTGTGACCCTAAGGCTTTGTTCTGTTTTCATTCTCACACACCATCAAAATCCATGAAATATTTATAAATGCAAAAACTTCCAAGTTGTGTTCTATTTATAACAGTAAAAAAATGTCCTCTCTCTAACTACATTTCCTCTAAATTTTTTAGTTGTGCCATACACCCTGGATATGATAAATTAAAGAGAACTCCACAACTCATGGGAAACAATGAATGATGTTCAGCTGAGTAACAGTTCAGATTACTTATAATTTCTTAAAATATTTCTTTCCCCTGTATTATTTTGGTGCACTCCTCTGCAAGTGGAATTACATTTTGATTTTTGCTGCTTCTCTCTGCTGGTTAAATCTTCTAGTTATTTTATAGTCTTTGAACTTTTTTTTTGTTTGTTTGCATATATTGACTCTATAAACATGATTCAATTATTTCCTGTAAGGGTGCAATGAATAATGCATGTCTCTGGGTTTTGGAATACTTCATAGCCTTCAAATATGACATGAGTTAAAGTGGATGTATATCAGTTTTAGCAGTAGTCAGCTACCAGTGGAAAACAAAACAAACTTCTAGACCAAGTCATCAGCAGGGTGGGGCAGGATGCTTGTAAATTCTGCTTTTGAGATTAATTTCTGCCACACAGACCCCTAGGTGCTCGTGTAGTAGTGACTATTGACTTTTTCTGAAGTTCCCTGGAGACCAATTTACATTGCTGAAGCACAGATGTACAATCCATTAATAGCAAATTTCTTCATCCTGGATTGCCAAAATACATGACAGTTAGGAATCCGTGGTATGAATTTGTGGTGTTAGAACTAGTGAACCAGAAAAATTAACTTGTTTGCAGTTACAAATCCCAAAGTTTTCCAAGGCAGAAGCAGTCACAATTTACCAAAAATATCAGAGGAGAGAGACAAACAGAGAGAGAGAGAGAATATGAGAGAACATGCAGTGTCAAGCACAAAATGCTTTCTGTTTTAGATGAGATAAAAACATAAATCTTTTAGCATAAATCTTATTATCTGAGAGGAACAGCACAGTGGCAAGCTTTCAACAGAGCCTAGATCGTTAAACTTTACAATATGTTTACAAATACTACTAAATAGATGGTTCTCAAGAACATCAAGACCGAAAATGAAAAGACTCTCGGATATGCCTGTTGTAGTTAATGCTTTGAACCACAATGTAGATAACTGCAGTTTGATTTCTTGTCCTTATCCAAAGGAAGAATACCCCACAGTGACAGGACTAACTTCTAAAATTGACTAAGAATTTTGCTTATTATACTCTCCAGGGTATCTCATTTCAAAGTGTTGATGTTCAAACAGCCATATTGCCAAGTGAGTAAAATGAAAAGCAATTGTAATTCCCCGTGAAGTTATATAGGAGAAGGAAAACCAGCAGGATTTTGCCAAGCATTCCTTAATGCTTGCTCCCAGTACACACAGAAATTCCACTAGCTTACAGAAGGCTTCAGTTTGGAAAAAGAGACTCAAATTAAACCAAGGACTACGTTTTGGTTTTAGTCAGAAAGCAGGACATGCTGATTTGAAATGACTATCCAGATTCATGAAGCCCCAGATTCATGAAAGCTGGGAATGTTTTTAAGCTCCCAGGTTTTTTAATAGAATAGCAATAGGTTTTGTTAGAGAGCATTTATAGCAAGGCCAGTATTGTGAAAAGAAAAAGAAAACTCTGAAGTGCAATACACCCTTATGGACATGGCTGAGTTATCCCTATATTGTCTCAGTTTCTTCTCACAACATACTATAGACTGTATAGTCATTATCACATGTCTTTTATGGTAATTTTATTCACAAGCAGAAGCAAGCAGTAGTTGAACTGGCAAACAGTGTTTTTAGTTTGCTTCTGCTCTGCCAGCTTTCCATGCCAGAGCAAACCCTTTTGAACTAGCTGACAGGAAAGTAAATATATGGAAAATTGGTTTCCAACAAAGCCATTGTTATCCCCACTAATGGACCACTGTCCAATATTGTACAAACAAGAGCTGTCCTTCAGCTTTCCAGGAGCTGGCTTTATAAAGGGTTGCACACACAAGACCATTAATGTCCATGAGTTTCATGACAGCCTTCTTTCTATTTGATATGGCTTAGAAATCACTGGACCTCACAGAAATTTTTGTTCAGAGTTAGACATGACTAAAATATTAGCCCAGATTAAAATATTTTATGTGACTTTTTTTATTGTTGCTGGGTTTATACAATCTGCCTCAAAACCTGACTTTGGCAATTAGCTCTCTATGATCTTTCTTCGATCACAGAGTCTGTGATAAACACAGTCGTACTATTTCAGATATGCAAAATTGCTGTTTGCAGAGATCACTAAATGGCTATAAATCTGCTAACAGTGCTCTTTGTGGTCTGGAAATTCTATAACACTGAACAAATAAAATTATCATTTGAAGTTGGCCATTCTTCCCATTGCGTAAGGATAACAAACACACCTGCTGTCTCTGAAAGATGTTATATAGTGATAGTTCTTTGAAGATAGTTTTGGAGAAATTGCACTATTTTACTCATTGCTCGTTACTCAAAATGTCACTGAGAGTGTTTATTTGACCTGACAGAATATATTGACCTAGTGGGTTTCTAGCATCAATGAAATTTTTTTCCATCCATGACTTTCTCTGTGAGAATAAGAGATAAGGAAAACTTTTTGTGATCTCTTAGTTAAGGCATTTCTTTTTTTGAAATATTGTTCAAGCCTGAAGGCGATATGGGAATTATTTTAAAAAATTAAGTCAAAGTTTTCGAGTCACCTGTTGTGAGTCTTCATATTTCAAGAGGTTTCTTGCAGCGAGAACTAATTTCAGATCAATACCAAGAATAAGAACAGAAAAACTTTAAAAGCACTTCCAGGGAATTTACTGTCCTCTGATATTTGCCCAGTGCTACTTGCAAAAGTCCATTAACTGGTTAGTCTTAACACTAAGAGCTTGCCAGGTCTGCCTTAATTTTTTCACTGCTGGTGTTGCCATCTGCTACTAAAAACCAATAGGAAAAGTGCAAATTTAGTACTTCCAAATCAGTGTTTTGCTCAAAAAACACAAAAACACTACACCTCCACACTTCCTTTTCCTGGTGATTGTTGCCTATGCAACACACAGAGAATAGGCTTTCAGCAGCAGCTTTTTCTGGTGAATTATCAAATTCATTTCATTAATAGAAAATTCTGCTAAAGAAACTCACCCCCTCTGACCTCCTACAAAGTGTAATGTGTTAGTCCTAATCGGGGTAACAGAAACTCTTAAGCTTTGTCCTGTATGTATTAATGCTAATGAAATTCAACAAATGGCTGGTTTCAGGGAAGGCAATGAAAGCAGAGGAGAGGGCAATGGAAGTAATGAGCCTGTAATTATTTGTAGAAATAAAGGAGAGCGAGTTCTTGCTCAGGAAAGAAATCTCACGTAAAGACAATACTAACATAAATGGTAAGACTACATGCAGTGTTTTTCAAAGTTGTGTAAGGAAGAAAGGGGATTAAAAGAGGACGTAGCAAAAGCTGAAACAGCTGTTATTTATGAGTTAAGAGCATTAACAGAGTCATACATAATCTGTGCTATCACCAATCTTTAATGTAATTAAATATAAACTTTGTCTCATTAAATATCAAACAAGAGGCTCTCCATCTCTAGTGTACTATCTACTACAATAAGAAAAAAATTTCCTTCACACTTTTTAAAAAAAGCTAATGCCATATCTCAAGTACCTCCTTTTTCTTTTGCCTAGACAGAAATGCTGGTAATATTCTGTTAAAATAATTCCTAGCCATGGCATAATGTTGCCTATTATTGTACTGCACTAAGTTATGATTTTTAATTACTTATGTATCTAATGTGGTGTCTCTAAACTACAATGGCGAGGTCTCAAGATACATCAGCTTCAACAGAACTGCTGGCAAACAACTTCCAGTATTGCAGTTAGTATTCCAGCTATATATATTCTGACCTGAGCCCTCACGAAGGTCTAACATTTTTCTTTTTCTTCCTTTTTTTTTTTTTTTTTTTTTTTTTTTTTTTTTTTTTTTTTAATGCAATCTCTGCATTGTTGTACCATTCATATGTGTCATGTCACTTTGACTCTTTTCTGGCTGAGAGAGCTAAAACGAGCTTCTATTAAAGTTGGGTTAATGCCACTCCTCATCAGCCATTGCTGTGAAACGATGCAAGGCTAACACCTCCTCTTCCAAGCTGAGGTCACTGCCAAGAGCAATGAGATTTTTTTGTACCAAAAGCATAAATGACATTTTTTCCCACTTTTCAACGTTTCCAGCTGAGAATGAAAAGGGGTTTTCACAAATGAAATAAACCATCTGCTTTCTCCACTTGTACACACAGACCCTTTCATTCAACAGGGACACTCGATATATTCTGCTTGCTTTGAAGAGGTCTGTGTAGTAGAGCAAATGGGGAAAGGAGGTGAGTGAGACTGGCAACTATAATCTCTTTTTTTTTTTCCTATAATAGCCTGTCTTGCCCATCTTCAGAATTAACAGGTATTGTTGATTTAATTACATTCCATCTCTGTAAAAATATCAACAAGAGAGTACAGCTTAAAGTAAGCAATGACTTTTCTAGCTTTAAGTATTTTCAGACATACATATTTTCTTTCCATATCACCTTCTACCCAGGAATTTTGGAGAACATTTTAAAACTGGGCTGGGATTCTAATCTGACTGGTTGTATATCCCAGATTTGCATACAAGTCAACAGAAGAAAAAAAGAGAATTTGGACCTACTGCATAAGGTAGGTCCCATCTGTGGGTTTGATGTCTTTAAGCAGAACTCTCTGTCCCTTCCTTTGACTGCTTATGCAGATGGAAGCTGACGGAGTGATTATCACCTTTATCCCCTCTTTTGAATGCAAATAGATGTCATCAAGTGTGTTGAGAAGGTGGTGCATAATGCTTATGGGAAGCTTTTGTATTTTATGACCTCTTTGATGACCGTTTAAGAACACACACACCTTATTTTGGTGCAAAATATCTGCCTGTCATGAGCTGAACTTTGCTTGAAACTGAGTAGAGGGCACCTCCCCAGATGACCACCATTTACTCAGGTCTGTAAGGCTTCTATTAAATGCTGTTCATTATCTTAGTTCCCTAGTAGAATTAAAATCTTTAGAGGTGTAAGAAATGGTGCTGGTATAAGAGGTCAGAGAATTACTTATCACAAAGGAAAAACCTAAAATATAAAATCTCTTCAAGCAGAAAAACTCACTCTTCTTTCCTTACGATATTGCATTTTTTAATTTTATTTTTTATTGAAGTTTTGAACTTCTGTTAGTGTTTTAAAGGTTTTGCAATCAGCCATAGGAGAACATCTGAGGTAAGCTGTTGAGGTTTGACCCCAGCTGGTAACTAAGTACCACACAGATACTCATTTGTCTCCCCCACAACACACACATTCCCCACTGTGTGGAGGCAAATCAGAAAGAAAAGGCAAACCTCTTGGGCTGAGATAAGAATAATTTCATAATTAATACAAAATATAATAATTCTCATAATACAATTATACTACTAATAAAGCAATAATATTAATAGTAATGATGAGGAGAGAAAGAGAGTAACAGAACACAAGAGAAACAAGAGATGCACAGTACGATTGCTCACTGCCCACCCAGACTGTTCCCAAGAACTGATCAGCCCCTTTGTGTGTAACTCCCCCTGTTTATATACTGAACATGACATTCTATATTATGGTATATGCCTTTGGTCAGTTCAGGTAAGCTGTCCTTCATATGCTGTCTCCCAGTGTTTTGTGCAGCTCTTCACTGTCAAAGCATGAGACATTTGAAAGCCCTTGACTTAAATAGCAACAGTCAAAACATCAGTGTGTTAATGACACTATTCTCATACTTAATCCAAACCACATCTCTGTACCTGCTACTAAGAAGTAAATGTACTCTGTCCCAGACAAAATCAGAAGAGTTACTACTCCTCATTCCATCCCATTTGGGTCTTGTATGACCTTTCCTGACCTTTGATAGATATATACACAGATATAGTCTGTGGACCATTCCTCTAAAATCCCATTGAGCTCATTGGCAGGCAGATGATCATCCACCTCCAGGACAGCAGGGCTCTATTATGTGTGAATAATGAATTGGGAAGGCAAATGCCATCATTCTGAACATTACCCCTTCTTCCAGGTGTATTTACTTATGTCCTATGTTATGGAGTATCCCCATGGTCAGTTGGGTCATGTGCATGTGGTCATGAACCCCCAGACGCCTCACCAGTGGGCAGCAGAAAGCAGAAAAGGCCTTGGCTCTCTGTGAGCCCTGCTCAGCAAGAACAAAACCTTCTCTACATTATCACCCTGTTTTCACTGTAAATCCAAAACATGGCCTCATATATAGCTACTATGAAGACAATTAATTCTACTGCAACCAAAACCAGAACAGAGGTTAACAAAGAGGAGACTAGCTTCTCCTCTACCATAATTATCCACTGACCTGGTTTCTAAAAATAATGCTCTTTACCTTAGAGCATTTGTCACAAAAATTGGTGCTAGTGCTTGAAACTGCAGTTCTAGCCTATGCAGCCTAGAAGATGTATTTTAATATTAAAGTCCTGGAATTTTCAATGATATTGAGTTCATAAAATAGCAAACCAAACCAAATGAAAACAAGCACAAAATGTCCCACCACCATTTTTGGCACTTATATGACAAAGTAGTAAAAAAGGCCATGTGATTGCACTAGGTTCTCCTTTCTTAAGAGGGAAGATGTTATTCCTCTTGTAGCTGTGCACTCTGGAACAGAAGCAGAAAGCTCTGTAAAGTCAGTCTAAAGATAGCAGCCAGGTTGAGCTTGTGCCAATCTGGAGACTATGTGAACAGACTACAGAAGCAATCAAAGGCCCCAGCACACATGCTTAATTCATATACTTGGGCGTGATTCCACATTACTCAGTGTGTGTTTAAATTATACCTGAACTGTGGTAGATGGTCTATAAATTGTGAACAAGAAATTCAATGCATGGAGAAGTCAAAATCAATTAAATATTAGATCTGTTGGGGAAAAAGAGGATATCACTGAAAGAATTTTCCTGATTTGCCAGCCAAAGTGTTGTGGACAAATTCTCAGAAGTGGTTGGATTATATTTATTGGGTGAAAAGAAAATAACAAAAAGAAATTCAGAGAAGATTTGATTAATGGGATCCTCATTGCATCAGTAAATGGCAATTTTTGTATAAGAGAAAGAGCCTGCTTAAATGAGCCAGAGTAATTACGGGGCTGTAAAGTTCTTATTGACATATAGACATATGTTCTTTGTCAAGGGAGATTTAGAAAAGAAAGTTTACATTCATTTATTTTTGTTTGATTTAAGAAGCCATTTGATGACTGCTTGGTTGTACAAGGGTGTCTGGGTATAGTAGCTTTCAGACATTGTACATTCACAGAGAAGGATGCCAGTTGTTCTACTGATATTATGTTTGGGTTTTATGGTTATAACTACATTCTAAGGAATACATCAATTTTCCTTTAAGGATATGAGCTTAAGATAATCACTATTGCAATCTCAGTAATAACGGGATACTGTGGATGAAAGCTTCCTGTGATTAGCCTGAACGAGACACTGAATTGGCATTTCTGTATTTCCACAAGACAAACAGGATTTTTTGATCTGTAGTAACCAGAGACTGCTGACAGTGACCAGAAACAGCAATCATCTCAAAACTATGCCTGTTAATAACTGCCAGAAAAGCCTTTCAAAGTTCAGAAGGATGGTTCAAACTCTAGTTCTGGAATTAATATTTTTCTGATGATTTTGTTTCTGATTGTAAGCTGGATGAGCCGAAAGCATCAATTTCATTTGCCTCAGACAGATGTTTCTGTACCTGACTTCTCAGTACAAAGGTGCCCATGTGACAGCCCTCTCTTGGTGATAATTCTTCTGGTAACTCCTGAAGTATGGCAAGGTGTGAATATGCAGAGCCCAGGTTAGTCTTTTCTCCTGAATGAAATTCTGGCACAACACTGTAAAGCAACATCCACAGTAAACACTGAGGGACCTGTGAGCTGCCATCAGCTGTGTTGTATCCCAGGCTGCATATACAAAATGCCTTTTTTTTCCTCAATTACTATCTACCATCAAAAGATGCCTTTAGGTGAACAAAGAATTCATACATCAAGTGAAAGACGTATCTTTACACTTTAAAAAGCATATAAAAAATCCTTGAAAGGTATACAGTACAAATTATAGCATGACATCTGTTTATAAAACTAAACTTTTCATTGTTCTTAGGTCAAATGCAACTGAGGGTCACTTTTCACTGAGGGCAGAAAAAAATAAAGTATCTAAACAAGCATTTCCTGCCTTCCAGTTGCAAATCTATTCCTTAATATCCTTGGCAAGTGCCTCTTAAAGGAAGAAGATTGTTGAAGGAAAATGTGATATCCATGAAGCAAGGCTGCCTTTAAAGAGATAACTTTTTAATATTAATTTGGTTTTATTCTAAAAACTCTGGAGACCATTCTCAGACAGGGACAAGTTTTCTAAGCAGGCTAAAATGGCACCTAATTAAAGAATAGATTTACCGAAAAAGAAAAATCTAGAGTGCTCCTTGCAGGTCTAATGTCTATAAATAATTTCAGTAGTGAATGTTTACATAGCACTTTGAACATGTAAAATCCTTTTCAAGCAGCATAGTTAGTTATTTAGCATATACAGTAGAAAAGCAGAGTTTTCAAAGGAATATATTTGAAATTGAATAACTTCAAAAATGTTTAAAGGAAAAAGAGGATACCATGCTAAGTTCCTCAAAAGGAAAAAATGACAATCAAAATTTTCTTAAAAAAAAAGGATCAGCTATTAAATCTAGAGGAAGTCTAAATAATTTTTTAATTATTTATTTAGAAATGAGCAGTGCAGTATTGAAAATGTAGAGAATATATGGGCCTCTTCTCCATAAAGTATCTTCAAATACTATATTGCTTTTCCTCAGTGAGACCTCTAGATATTCTGTGTTGTGTAGAAACCAGCTCTCGTCACCTGCTGCAGGAGAATTTCAATAGGTAGAATGTTACTACTGGAATGATGGCATGTGTGAATATTTACATTTCATTAATCACAATGGAATTTATCATGAGCTGGAATACATTTCTAATAATTAGCTTTCCAAATACTTAAGCCACTTTTCTTTTGAGCAGTTCAATATGCTATAGATGAAAATGTTAATGTAAGCACTGTTTCAAATGCCTAATTTTCTCAAAATAACCCAAAACACCACCAAAAAAAAAAAAAAAAAAAAAGGAAGGTGCAAAAAATTCAAAACC
>VZRH01003533.1:1229600-1244349 GCA_013397555.1 Urocynchramus pylzowi
AAAAAGGGATGCTGCTAAAAGTTCAAAGCCTTTTGATAACAGAAAGAGCATTTTGTTTGTTTGCTGAACCAGTATGATCGCATTCTCCTTTGTCTCAATACTTCTGACCATCTTATATTCAGTCTTCAATTTCAAAAGTGAAACTGTCTTATGAAGTAGTGAAAATAAAGAAGGGAAAAATTTGGCATTCTTCAAAAGAATAGAAGTGTGATTAACTACCTATCCTCTTGATCAAATTCTGATGATACTTTATTCTTAACACAAGTTCTCCTTGAAGCTTCAACTGGGTATAATAATCCTCACTTTCTCTCCAAATGTGCTCACGGATACAAGTCATAGGTGGGATGAAACATCTGCCATCTTCCACTCAATTCCAAATATAATTCAGTGTTTCAGGGGTAGAAATAGAGCTGAAGTATGGCTGGGTTTTTTCCACAAGTGCAGTAGAAGCAACAGGTCACAAGAAAGCTTTCTAGTGATAGATCTCTTCTGGATCACTTTGTTCAGACTTAGCTCTGTGTACAGAACCTCTGAAAGCAGAATATACAGAACTTACAAATATTGAGCAAATGCTTATTGATTAATGTACAAAAGATGTCTAGGATTTAGCAATCTGTCAGGCTAACCCCTCATGTACTCACCTCCTCTGACACAACACCTGAAGATTCTTTGCTGCCCAGAAAACCCCAGCCAAATGGGAAACTGATGACCTGTGTACCTGTGTAGTGGCTGTAAGTTAGCTCTTCCCTGTTTCTAAGATGTAATTTTTAACCAGCTCATCAGCACAGGTTGATACCTTGATGTCATGACCCAAAAACCCAACCCCAGCCAGATTCAATTCAGAGTTTTTTTCCCATAGAAATTGTACATTCCCATGGAGGAATCTCTTTCTTAGCTCCCTGATTTGATAATGATTTCATCTTGACATATCTATGACATAGACATAGACATCTTGACATATCTAATGATTTCATCTTGATATTTATCATCAGCATAATTTCTTGATCTCCTATCCTTCTGTGAACTTGCTCAGAGATCTTCTTCAGTAGTTTGAGGTCTTGGATCTTTGCAGTGTCAGAGCCTGTGGTCCTTGGTTCACAGGGAGCAGGAAGAAAGTGTGAAGGATATACCAGCTATTACAGAGAGAGAGGTCTACACCAGAAATAATACAGGGTTTTTCCCACTCCCTGTACATGAAAGTGAAACAAAGGTCTTAGTCTCCCAGTGGTGATGTAAGTGTACAGAAGGAAAATATAGGTCCTGATAAGTAAATGTTCCTGAGCAGGAGAGTATGATTGAAGAGCTTTTGGAAATAGGAAAGTGTATCATATGTGGTATAAGAGAGAGGTCATTACCTGTTATTCACCCCTAGGACATAATACCTCCTCAGTTTTCTTCATTCTGCAGAGGCTTTCACACTAACCTTTCCTCAGAGAATTTTTCTGTTCATGTCTCTCAGCAAAATTCCATTGAGTTTTTAGCAATTCTCAAAAGGTATCTGAGCCCACAATTAAGAAAAGTGATTTGAAAATCAGTAATATAAAGAGATTCTAGGTTTCATATGACTCAGATCTTGCTTGCAGGTTACTGCAAGTTCTGCACTCATAATATCAGATATATGATATCTGGAGTGATGGTGAAATTTCCAGTAGTTAATTAGCTTTTTTGAAATTTTGAAATTTTAAAATCTCTGATAAACTTAACACACGATTTATACAGGAAAGCAGAGTTATGATTACTTTCCCTGAAGCCTGCAGTCTCTTTCTAACATTCCTACATTTCTACTACTCTGTTACTCTGATCACAGGGCACCAGTTTACTTTATTAATGAGAGTGAACTATGAAATGTTTGTTACATCATTTGAATAAAGTTCTTGTAAAAAGCATGAAGCCGTATGTAATTTAGAAAACATTTAAGCCTTCAGTTGAAGACCTAAGCTTTATCAGGCCTTTCAACATGAGCAAATTGAAATCTCTGCAGGTGAATTTAAGACAGCTAGAAGCGCAGTGCCTCAGAGAGCATAGACTTGGTAAGTATCTGGTGGCAGAGTACATGTACAGAAAAATCTTTAGTGCATTCCATTTTCTGTTTTCTGTCTCTTTCCTTATATTTCTTTTCTAACTTTGTCTTCTTTTCTTGCATAACAGACATGTGGCAGTAGTCAGAAAGACCTGTGGGACCACTTGTATGTTTTACTTCAAATCTCCTTCATAACATTCTCTCTGAAGAAAAGAATTCTAAGGGGAACTAAATATTATTCATCTGAAGACAACTTTGTGATCATTTTTTCTTAGTTCCTAACCAGAACAAATATTAGTTCTAGTCAATCTTCAGGGAACTTTTTAACACAGCAAAGTAGTTGTTACTGTTTATGCAACTTCCAGTCTTATTTGCTTATTTTATTTTGACTTTGGATTATTTCATTTCTGCTTTTTTTTTTTCTTTTTAGACTTCACTAAGTCTTCCAGACACCTCTATTATAGAAAATAAAGCATTTATTGTCATTTGTCTGAAGGATTTAATTTCTGTATGATTTTTTTTTTTACCTTTGTTGTATAGTAGAACATATAGGATCATTCAATGTAAATTTTCATTCTAACACGACATACCCATTCTCAGAGACAAATAAAGCAATTTAGAAGTTTCCTTAATATTCAGAGCTTTATTAACATTATGCATTTTGACTTTTTCATCAAATACTTTTAAATACTTACCTCCAGAGGCAGTGCACTGAGCTTCACATCACACTTTAAAGTGTGAGGAACTCAGAAGCAGGGCTCACCTGAAAGCAAAGGGCTCAGTCCCCTGGTGAGCTGGAAAGGGAGTTCAGGGTTGTTATGAGTAGGAAGCAAAAGAAAGGCACACAGTCAGACTTGGATCACACACAGTCTCTATGAACTGAGATCTCCACTGGGGAGCAAGCCCTACATGTTCTGTATGTGGTTTAACTTTATCTATGTCATGTAACTCTGGCAATGCATGCATTTTATTTTACTAAAGTGTCTGAATGGAATTGTTCTGGCTGTTGAAGGGAGGACAATTCTGGGGTGAATATCTATGCCAAATGACCTAAAGTATGTGATTAGCACTGGGAACAGTAAGTTATTCTCTCAAGTGTTACTTGGGCAGTTGCAGCTCTTCATCTGCTGGCTTCTGCCTAATACTCTGACATGGGCTTATATTGGGTTACTGACAAAGAAGAAACCTAATTGCAGGATGTCTGAAATTGTATTTTAATGCTCTTGAAACAGCAAGGTAATCTTTTTCCAGAAATACTTGAAAAACTCTAAATAAGGAGAAAGAAGAACAGATTGCTACATCTTCATCTTTATATGCATTGTTACAAAGGACTTGACATCCCATATGATTTTCTTTAACTTGTGTTCTGTTCTGTTTTTTCCAAGAATTATGCTACTCACTTGGTTTGTTAACTTGATTGTTATTTTAAGAAGAAAGCCAATCATCACTCTCCTAAGTGTCTTCTTTTGCCTCTGTGCCAACTTTTACGGTTTTGTTCCTCTCCTTTGTAACACAAGACACGCAAAAAATCTGATCCTAGCAAATTCACTTTCCCAGGTGATTCCCAGGTCACTTTGTTGAAGCTTTACTGCTTTAGTAGCAAAGGGTCAAAGAGTTTTTAGTTTTCCATTGCCTCTTTACCATTTTGGTTTCCAGTTTAATGCTTGTTTTACCTCTGTAACTAATTAAAAACATCCTGGATTTTTATTTGGTTAATATCTGTCCACAAGTCATTGTTTTCATGAAGTTTAATTAATAAACTGTGTTGTGCTATGCCTTACATTTCTTATGCTGTCAATATGTATGATCACAATAGATGCTATACAGTCAGTAATGTTGATTACTACTCATTAAATTACTCACATCTGAAATAATTGTACTCTTCTCCAATGTTCAGTTCTAGGAGAGCTTTATTTAGTCACCTGGTACCTACTGATAATTCTATCTTCATGAATATTAAATATCCCCTCAGACAGTAGTTTCAATCTTACCTTTAATTCCTTCTATATAAGACATTTCAGTGTGCCACTGCTGCAATATTTGAGCTATAAGACATTTCTGAGGGAGACATAAATGTTAGGCTTCAAGAGCCCTTGGCTTTGGCAGTGAAGTTTTCACTGCAAACCTGAATTCACATATTGCTTAGTTCTTTCTCTGCAGCAGTGTGTCTGTGAAGCTCCTCTATGGAAGATGCAATACATAATTTCCACCTCTTTTTTTGCAGAGCTAGAAGATTTTAGGTTACTGACTATCTTGCCCTACATATTTCTGTATGAGAAAAAGGGACTTGCTACAGATATCCTCAGGTTTTTTGATGATGAACTTAACATTAGTTTATAGGCTAAACTCTATATTATAATAGTAGAACAAGATTTTTTTACAAGTAATTTTTTCTTGCAAGATTTAAAGCATGAATTTTAAGATGTTTGTGATTTGAACACTTTTTTTTTGTGCATGTATTTTATCAGCTATAGGATTGATGGATAAGATATAGATGTACAGTTCTGTAATAGTAAATGTATTTCTGTTAAAACACTTAGAAATAATGAGTCCCACTACATAATAATGCACAATATCCTCCAGTTTCCCAACATCTACAAATCTTTCCTAGTGGTTTAAGTGAAGGTCTGAGACCTGCAAGTCAGTGTGACTCACAGAACAAATGAACTGTACACTTTCTGTATCACACCAAGAGGAAGTGGATAGAGGGCTAGACAAGAAATTTTGTGTCATCTTTACAGTCATTGGAAACCGCAGGCAACAGCAGAACTGCAATTAAAAAAAAGCAGTAGTTCTTTCTTCTAGCTAATTACTTTTTTTCCACAGGTGTTCTAGTTCAAAGGCTTTTTTCACAATACCAATTTTTTAATGGCTAGAAACCTTCCTCTAATATCTATCTTAAATTTATTCATAGACTATTTATACTCATTTATTCTTTTGCCAAAATCATCCTTAAACTTCAATAGCTCTTTGCTTTCCCTAGTGCTTATTCGCTTGAACAAATGATAGAGAACAATAAACACCCCTCTTCTCTTTCTGGATTAAACAGGCTAATCATTTTTAGTATCCTAAATCAGGGTCTCAAGTCACCTGTTTATCACTGTAGTGTTTTCCTGCAGGTGTTCTTTTTCAAATTGATCTTTCTTAAATGGCAGATCAGGGTGACTATGAACAAACAGTAATTTCAGTGACTCTGACTTGCAACACACATGGGTATTTGCTTAAATTAAAGACTGAAAGCTGCCATCTTCCGTGGCAATGGTACAGGATTAAAATAAACCAGTCCTCAAATGTTTTGAGACAAGGGGATCACTGTTTTAAAAGGTAGGATGGAAGATAGAGGATGATGTCTGCTCAGTCCCTGAAATCTCAATCATATCCATTTACTTATTTTTAATGATAGACATTTGGCAAAGCTTTTGAGGCAACACTGAATCTCCTGGTTACATGGCTTTGCACTGCAATCATGCAGGTTTTTTCTGTGTGCAATTTTCTAACACAATAACAAATAACCCCACATTTGTTCAAAAAGCAAGCTTTGTTAAAAAAGCTACTTTGCAGCTGAAATACAAGTTTAAAACAACCAGCCTTTCTTTTGTAGGTGGAAACTAGAGACACCAACAATTGTTATACAGGAGGAAAAATAAAAAAGTCAGCAACTGTTATAGAGGCTTTTCTGGGTGTCCCCTGTCTGCTCATCCCAAATGCAACTGAGTGCTCAAAAAACCTCCGATTACAGCCAATTCATTCAGTATTTTTTAGATCAGGATTTATATAAATGCAGTTTTCTCCTTTCGGGACAGCGCTGTGTCAGTCTCAGCAATCTATATAGAGAGAGATGGGTGCTAACCCTATACACAATACATTAGTGAGAGATCAGACAAGCAGTTATCATAATCAAGAACAAGAGAAATCAAAGTGCATGGTTATAGTTAGTCTTGCCAATTTCTGTATATTTACATATAATATGGGGGAGAATATACCTTGCAAAGCCAAACCACTGCCCAGTGCAGCAGAAGGAGTAACAATTTGATAATTTTTGAAATATGCAGAAAGATTTAAATCTCTTAAGTCAGTTTTCATAAAAATGTTGTCTTACTCTGATCTTTTTGAGCAAAACCATTATGCTATGAACTTCTATTTGTTTTTCTTGTTTTAGATGTAGAAGTTGTTTGAGCATTAAATATAAAAACTTATGAAAAAGAGTTCTGAGCCCATGAAATGCCAATGTTTTTTTTTTCCAAGGCTTGAGACTCAGACACCCAAAAGAACATGTAACTGTTCTAGACTGTCAAATCTGAAGGAGATAATTTAAATGGAAAATGAGGCTTTTATTTTTTTTTCCTTTGAGATTTGGTTTCCTTTTTTTCTTTCTGTTATTCTATTATCAAGTAGTTAATGTGCATGACAGAAATGGAGTCTGTTTTTCAGCAATGCTTTTCTGTAGTTGCATCACTGACACTTCCTATTCCTTGAAAATGGAGGTTACCTGAAGACTTTTCTTTTTAAACAAAGACTTTCTAGTTTGAGATAGTGGGAAATCAAGATATTTAATCTTTTTTCACATATGCAAATTTAATGCAAATTTTTAAATAAGAACCAGACAATTTTCACAATATGTTCCAACCTTGTATGTGATATCCCTATTTTTTATGTATTTCTCAAAAGCCAAGATGCACAGTCATTTTGAAATTCTTTTAACAAATTTTATTGCTAACCCTGTCTGGCTGTTACCAAAATTTGAACATATGGGTTGTCAGATCAATAGATTTCATCCTTCAGAAATAAATTTATACAGCTGTATACTTATTAACTTTGCTTTTCTCTTTTTAAGAGGCAGGAACCAGATGAGCCGTGAAGGCTCAGGGGAGCTTAGAACTAAAGACAGAGATATGCCCTTAAAGCACTTAAAAGAAGTATTAATTACATTATGGCTTTTTAGAAGCTCAGTGTGTCAAATACATGATATTGTATCCACCAGAGATCTCACTGTGACAAAATCAATACAGTTCATGAAAAGTCTCCCTTTATTTTCATTTTACATATGGAATGACTAAGACCCTCAGGCAGATAAATACTAAATTAGTACAGTTAATTTGCTATAATTGAAACTCTTGACCCTTAGAAGATGAAGGAAAACCAGGGAATTTTCACGTCTTGCTGCTAGTTTTCAAAGCTGTGAAACCAAGAGAAAACATGGTGAATCATCATGAACTGTCTCTTCACTGTGGACAATTTTTTTATTGCAGATAATAAATATTCTCTATGGTGCACATATAGGAATACTTGTAATTAGTATTTTCAGTAGTATACAGCAAGAAATAAAATTAGTAGCAGTAATTCAAATAAATTTTAACCATTGAGGTTAGCCTAGAATAGAAAAGGAAAGACTGTGTGTGTGAAAGACCCCAGTTGGTAGTACCATGAGGAAAACTACACCTCATTAGCAATTAGAAATTCAATATGTTGAGACAGACAGCAGAAGAAGCTTGAACTATGTGGAATAAAAACTTGCTGAAAAACATAACTGAGCTTACAGTTGAGTGGTAATACTGGGTGCTGAAGAAGTGACCCAAATCCAATTTCAGTTTCCACCTTGCCAGGAGAGATGAGTCAAGAGGGTATTATCAGACAAAGGAGATCTTTAAAGCCTTCATTTGATGCTGCTTCTCTTTTCTTCTGCTCCTTGCAGGTAGGAACAGCAGCCAGCTGAGTTGTCTGGGTACCACTAGCTGCTTTTATATCAATTCCTCATCTTTTCCTGGGAAAGGACAACAAGCTGGATGGAGTATCACACTGGCCTAAATCTCATTTCTCTACTGTCCATGGGCTTGCAGAGGACTGCATGCAGAAAATAAATGCAAGAAAATCTACAAGAAATGTTTTTATAGCAGATAGCTCAGAAGTCCCACAGAAGCAAAATAAAAACTTAAAGAACTAAAAGTAGTGAAAATCCAGAAGGTTTGAGGACCTATTTATTGCAAGAAGATTTTGTGATATTGGCTCTTTTCTCAACTTCAAAAGCAAGTAGGTATATTCTTAAGATAATAAATAGGGGATTTGGTAAAATTCTACATCAAATTTTTGAACTTTGTGTGACATCCTAAATGAAAATATGTTCTAGAGGTTGTAATAGCCTTCCATAATGAAATATAGATTAAGCATTTGTATTTACAAATTTAGGATAAAAGTGATAAAAATAATAATTTTTTTTTTTCAAATCAGTGTAAAGAAAAAGTCCCCAATTATGTTCATGTTCTTTCCCTGAAATCCAACATTTGTGGCCAGACTTAATGTAGACATTTATTTATGTGGTAATAAGGACTGGTTGTTAGTAATATTTGTTTCTGTGAAAATTTGGAGATGATAATTACTACTTTTACTATGTTCCATGTAATTAAGATAGGTATTATTACCCTTCTTTGCATTGCACAGACAATAGTAGAGGAAAAATATGTTTAAAGGATAAATCTATCTGGAATTTTAAGAGTGTCTTTATGAACAGACCCATTGTCAAAATGTGACTTACTGTCACCAGGACTTATTATTATCTCATCAGTTTCATCCTAAAGCAAGTAATCCAGAGAAAGATAGAAATGGATTTTACAGTGAATAAAAATATCTTGCACACAAACCCAAGAAACTGAAATTGATTATTAGCTCATAGAAGTTCATGCCAAATAAATCCATAAATTCTCAGGATTTTCATTTGTAGTTTTAATTATATATATGTGTGTATAAATAAATGCATACACACACATTAATTAAAAATAAATTTTACTTACAGATTCACCTTCATTTCACCCATGAAATTCACTGATTTTCATTACAGCCTAGAATTAGGATTTACAGTGGAGAAAAGAGCTTCAGCCATGTGGATTGGAAGCAACCTAAGCTATCTGAAACCTGGCTCTTAAAAATAACAGAGAGCTTTTCTCAGGAGAACACAATTGTTTAGAGAAAGGCCTGTACAGGGATCAGAAGGAAATTGTTGTCATGACCCAGATGGAAGCTGGTAGCCTACATCTCTGAGCAAGCAGCAGCAGCACACCAGCCCATGTTCCAGCTTACATTTTTGGAGCCTGAGCAGAACACCATTCCAGCCCCTTGAAAGTACCTTTTTACAGAGTAAAAAGAAAGAAAATCTGCACCAGCTGTCCAGTTGCTGCCATACACATCTCATGGGGAGAATGTGCAAACCTAATGTGGTTTGTTGGGAGGGAAGATACAATTTGGCTCTTGGATTTGGATGGTTATGATCTCTTCAACCAGATACCAAAAGCTTTTGAGTATAATGGGTGGGTTTTTTAACATGTTTGCCCAATCTGCTACTGGAAGGAAACTCCAGTTTTGTGACAAAAGAGACATATGGCCATCTGCACAGCCAGGACAATAGAATTTATTTTTTCAGACAGAAAGAATATAAAATCAAAACAGGCAGTTTAACTGGGACTTAACAGAGAAAATATTTAAGAGCTTATCTAATTATCACAGCTAATGATCTCTTACAGTATTTGATATGGCAAGGTTCCCTTTGGGGAGCAAATGATAAATGTTTGAATTACAAACCCCAGCCTAAGAAGAGTATAAATACACCAGGCTGTGTTCTTTCATCATTAGATGATCTATCTTGTTAAATAACCTGGCACTGTTTATGTGACACTGAGGAATTTAATAAGTTGGGTTGGTTAAGACTAAAGCATAGCTATACTCTAAATTCAGCCTCCACAATGTCCTACTACTAATTTCTTGTCTCCTTTATGGAAACTAAACCTATATGAACACATGGTAAAAGCAGACAAGAAAGTGTTGTGGCCTATGGCATATCAAATGGAAATGTAGACAGACTGTCCTGGAATATAAAATTTAAGTTAAATATGTGTGTGACCACTTCAGAGTATATTAAATATAATGATCCACCAAACAACTTGTGAGCTATACCAGCAGCTGTAGAAATGGTGGAAAACTGAAGAACATGGGATTTTACTCTAAGAAATACTGTGCATGATGCAATTGAATTAAATGACCATGAACAGTATAACAATCTTCTACCTGTCCTTAAAATTCCATATATTTAGAGAGGAGATAAGCCAGTGTGGTAGAGATCTCAATGTACCTTTTGTCTACTTATCCCACTCACAGTACAAAGACACAGTGTCTTTGCTCTTCTTTTGAAAATGAAATATCTCTGCTGTACTGTACACACACAAAGCAACTTATTAGCCCTCATATCAAATTTTTCATAGTCTAACCCAATGTTGATTGCTACAGTTTTACCAATGTCCAAGAGATATTATCATTCCCAGCTGAGGAATACCAGGTAAGATCTATCCTTCCCTATCTGGCAGTTCTGTGGGTTACCTGGCCCTGTCCACCACATGGCCTTATCTGGGCCCAAATCCACATCCACTATGACTTGTTTCTAGCAAATCTCCAATTTGAATGTTGATGGCACCTTCCACATGCAATAAAAAGAAAATGGATGCAACGAATGCAAGCATCAATCAAATACCTTTTTGCATTGTTACTCAGGAAAAGTTACTGTCAGACAGGACTAAGCAAATCCAACTTTTGCTCCCAGAAATTAAGATATCCACTAAATCACCAGTATTTGCAGTCTGTTTCTTCTCTTTACAGCCTCCTGTTTCAGTACTGTCACTTATTTCTGGTTTCCTACTCAGAAAGCAGTTACAGTAGAAATGTGACTGTATTCAAAGACAGATTTCCATCTGTTTTGCCTTTTTATCAATAGGTCCATCGTCAATTTCCTCAAAACATGATGAGAATCTGAGAAGTTTTATTAGTTTTTGAAATTTTCACTGATAAAAGTGTATATAAAAAAACCTCATCCTTTGATTTCTGCACTGAATATATATGGATTTTTTACCCTAGATTGCCATATTTCCCAGTATGTTATCTTACATTATTCTCTATCAGAGAATATCATTATTCTCTATTTGAAATGTCCAATTTTCATAACAGAAAAAGAATGTTTCTTATTAATATAATAGTATATCTTGTACATCTTGCCCATCTTTGGTTTAAGCAAGCCTGCTTGTGTCACACAATTGGTCTGCTTACGCAGGTAGGGTTTTGCAGAACAGCAGTGACACCAAAGATTTGAATCTCAGACAAGAAGAAGTGTAGGCCTCAACATGACTAGAGGTGCTTTACTTGTGCCTTGATTTTTAATAAATTGGAATTTCTATTTGAGACAATAGGTAGTTTAGACCATTTAAAAATGAGTGATACAAATTATATCTCAACCTTTTTTCTTATCTGCCAAAAAAAACTAAATCTGTTTGTTCCAAATTCAGTAAAATTTTCTCAACTGGTTATTTATTTGTTCACAGTAGAAGTCAAAATATATGAACAACTTATTTCCCTCTCTCATCCTAAATCAGTAATTTTGAATCCCTTCTCATCCCTTCTTTTTCAGTCTTTTAATTAATACTACTTCAAGGGTTTTTTTTCTGAGGTCTTTTGATAAACACTCTAGACATTTTAATGAATAAATTGTAGTTTGAAACCAGGACATCATATAATTTGAAATGGAATCACTTCACATGAAGTTTCTATACAGAACACAGAAAGTGTTCAATGTGATTCATTGGCATTGCAGGTTCTTTCATATAGGCTAACAAGTAAACAGGTTTCTTATTCAGAACTTTCAATTAACTTCTTTTTTTTTTTTTTTCCCTGTATATTATAATGTCTGAATGCTTTCGGTATATGCAGACTATTCTAGCATACTTTCTAGGTTTTGGGTTGGTTAGTTGGTTGGTTTTTTTAAGACTGTTAAGAACCATTTATTAACAACTGGTCAGATTTCTTTTCTCCTTTTTGCTTTGGAATTCAATGTATCAATTGCATGGTTTGTTTTCATATACAAACTTCCTTTGAAGGAAGTGCAATTTCACTATTCTCTCTTTTTCGTTTGTTTATTTTTTTTCCCCTACATGGCCTATCTTATGTTGAAGTGAGCCATCAGCCAAAATTTAAAGTACTTTTCTCTGACCTCTGGTTCACACTATCACCTTTCACTGTAACACTTCCTTTGCAGTAGTTAAATACCTATTTGTTTGTTCCATTCTGTAACACAGAAAATTAATGTTTGCTAAAAAACATAGATTGTGACATGAATTCTTAGTTCCAGAAATACTAATTGCAAAAAGTTCCAATAGTATCAGTAGTGTACAAACCAACTTATTTTACTGACAAAAACAATAATTAAAAGGAAATAATACATATAAGCTATTTCAGCAGCTTTTTACAATATTTTAGTAATTTTGCATTTACAGAATTAGAGAATAAATGGTTTCTATATTTTGTTAAATCATCATGAGTTTTTCTAGGGAATCACCAGGAGGTATGGTAGTTAAGCAAATCTGGCAAAGAGTTTGGATGATGCCAGTCTTATTGAGGGGAAAAAGAAAGACTTACAGAGTGAAAAATACACATTTCTCAGAAGAAGATTGGCAGAAATTATCACAGACACAGTCTGCAAACTCCTAGAAGGTCACAAGGAGATTAGTGACAGTTACCCTGGATCTACCAAGAAGAAATCCTACTGTGGCAATCACTCCCTGTGGTGGCAGAGGCTCAGACCTTGTGGACAGGGATAAATAGCCAATGCATGTGTCCTCAGTGAGGCTATTGATACCATCTTATTAAACATTCCTAGGAGGAAGCAATGGAAACAACTGAGATGAAATTTTGTTTGGAAAACTACATTCAGGTCAGTAATGCATGGTTAATGTCAGGGTGGGAGGGGGAGAAAAGGGCAGTCCTTGTCATTGTTCAAACTCATCCTTGCTCTCCTTTTATTTCCATATTGAATTGACAGCAGCTTATTGAATTTCCATGCATACAGCACAAAGCTGAGGCAGACTGCAAGTATAGACAAGGGAAGTTTTGAATTTATTGTGATCCTAGCAAGTTGGAGGAATAGTGCAAGATAAACAGTGTGCAATTGAATAAGGTATTGGTGAGGTGTATTTATGGAGAAAGGCCTGTGATTCTGCTCCTCTGTCTGAATTGAACTTAGGACTGTCCTGGTGCAACAGCATTCAGATAACATTTCTCCAGGTGGGATTATATGCCACATATTTAGAGCAAAAGATCTGCTTAGCTGTGTGTGGTCAGGCAGGACCATGTCTGACGTCTGCTTGCTCATCCACTGCATGTCACTGCCCCAGTGATCACCTGCATTATCTGGGAAATAAGTCTTGTGCTCACAGGTCTTAAAATTGAGCCATAATCCAGAAAAGTGTTCGACAGCAAAGATTTGAATCTCTTAGGATGACATAAAACCCTTCAAAGGCAGTTGAATGGGGAATTTTAAATTTTAATACTTGTTTTCAGTTCTAAGCAATGAATGTAGAGTATCTATAAAAATACAGAGCTATGAGAAGGTGAAGAAAGCACTCTGAAGGCAACCAAGCTGTCTTTCTGCCTGTTGTGTTGGAACAACACTGGTTTGCCGTATCGTGCAGGATCATTCTGAAAACTTTGTACACAGGGAACTTTGTGATCTTACTGAGTGGTGGCTGGATTTGGGCATCCCAGCTCAAAAATGCCCAAACTGCAGGAAGCAAATTTCACCTCTGTTATCATGTGCTGTTCATGGAGAGAAACTGTGACTGTAGTGCAATTTGGTGTCAAGATTGGTTGTAACTCATTGAATTCTAGTGCAGACAGCTGGGGACCAGCTCTCCTCTCCATGGGAACAGTGCCCTCTCCTGCTTTGCCAGGTCCTATCTTGCCCTGCAAAATACATCCCCTCCTTTGGACATACTTTATTTACATGAGCATTCAGATGAGCAGTGTTCAGTCACTCAGCCCTTCAGCAGAAGAAAAGATAAAAAAGCTTTTCACCACCAAACCCTTCACCAGAGATATCTGCAGGTTGTTCATAGTTACATTAGTTATTGACACCATCATGGTTGGAAATAGTTTCCTGTCTACTGTCCTATCCCTCACAGAGGCGTTGGATAAGGATTTTTAATTTACAAAGATAATGCCTATTTAAAAAAAAAAAAAAATGTGAACAGTCTAATCCTACAAACTGGAATTGTCTTTGGTTATGCTGTTTTTGTGGTTTTATGCTTTGATAACATGTTTAAAAGCTTTGGCTTCTGTGCTTATTCCACAAAATAAAGTGGCCCTTCTCGAGTTTTTGAGCACTCGTAGGCTGAGCAATTGACAGATTCTCTTTTATTTTTTCATTGAGGCTCTGACACTACTTGTTGGTACTATTCCTTCAAAATGTTTTTGACATTAGCCTCAACAGCAACAAAGAAATTCATTTATCAAAAAGCCAAAACTGCACCTTAGTGAAATTTTCAACCATATTTTTCCACTTGAATTTCCTTTCATTTTTAATGTCTCAGATTTGCAAATTCATACAGATAATTGAATATTGGGGATGCAAGGGGGAAACACTGGAGTTTTTGAAGCACAGTGGTTACATAAATGCATCAACCTGCAAGTTCAGAAGAAAAGCACAGCATGGACAAGAAACCTGTTGCTAGGAGATCCTAGTTTAACAAATCTTTAGATGCAGCCATTTTTTAACTCTTAACTGGAAAATGAGCTGCCTATTCCCACAATATTTTTAATGTCAAGGCAGCCTGCCAAAAAATAACAAGTACTGGTTTGACTTCAAGGGAGAAAGTATTTTGGGTGAATCTTGGGGCATCCTTCCTCTTTTTTTTTTCTTTTTTTCTT
>VZRH01003541.1:37366-49037 GCA_013397555.1 Urocynchramus pylzowi
GGGGAAATGGCCTCAGTCTGTGCCAGGTGAGGTTCAGGTTGGACTGAATTCAGGGGGAATTCCTTCATAGAAAGACTTGGCAGGCATTGGAACTACCCAGGAAGGTGGTGGAGTCCCCATCCCTGGAGGTGTCCAAGGAATGACTAGATGTGGCACTCAGGGCTCTGATGGGGGTCAGTCACAGGTTGGACTAATCCTGGGGAATTTTTCCAACCTCTGGGATTCTGGGGTTCAGTGGTGGCTGCTGCCTGCTGCACACATGTTCCGTGTTCTGGGCTCACTGTGGCTCCAGGGGACAGTGGTTGTGTTAAAAATATGACAATATCAGTGGTTTTTCATGGATTTGTGCCCACGTGGTTTGTTGGCTGTGGATACACTCAGCTCCTGGAGCTGGGGTTTCTTGGGCAGCACTTGCGGCTCATCCTCTTCCAGAGTGGAGTGGATCTCTCAGCAGCTTCTCTGGGTGATCCTGTCTCTTAAAAAAACCCTGAAATTGAGTATTTCAGCTCATCACTTGTTGATGGTGTAACCCAGAGTGTTTCCAATAACATCTGTGTTGTTTGTGGGGGGGAACAGCCCAGAGGGACCCCCACATCATAATAATCTTGAGAGAGCCCCACAGAATCAGAGAATCAAGCTTGAGAGTCTCCCAAATCCTTTGGGGGATCAGCCCTGATGCACCCCCAAACCCTTTGGAAGAATAATCCTGAGAGACTCCCCCTCCAGCCTTTGGGGGTTCAGCCTTGAGAGACCCCCACACCCTTCAGGAGGACAGCCCCATGGGGCCCCTCCACATCATTGGGGGTTTAGCCCTGAAGGAGCTCCACACTCTTTGTGGCAACAGCCCCAAAGGACCCCCACACCCTGAGGGGGATCAACCCTGAGGGACCCCCACACCTTTGGGGGTTCAGCCTTGAGGGACCCCCAGACTCTTCAGTGGAAAAAACCCATGGAATCCCAGACCCTTCAGGGATCAGCCCTGAGGGGCCCCCACACCCTTTGAGGGGATCAGTCTCCAGGGGCCCTCCCAAGCAGAGCCTGTTCCCTGGTTTTCCAGGCACGCTGGCGTGTACACGGCCGAGGAGGTGGCTCTGATCATGAGGGAGAAGCTGATCCGCCTCCAGTCCCTCTACATCGACCAGTTCAAGCGGCTCCAGCACCTGCTGAAGGAGAAGAAGCGCCGCTTCCTGCACAGCAGGAAGGGAGAGCACGAGGCCATCGGTGAGCCCAGACCTCCTGCCTGAGGGTGGGCACGGAAATCTGCTAAAAAAGGAGGGTTTGGGCCTTTCTAGAGGCACATTTCGGAGCAGGGTAAGGGGAGGGTTCCACACTCAGAGCAGGTGTTTCTTTGAGGAGCTGGAACATGTCTGGAGATGGGGAAGTGGCTGGAGCAGAAGGGGAAGGGTCTGGAGAACTGAGGGAGCTGGGGAGGGGCTGAGCCTGGAGAAAAGGGAGCTCAGGTAGGACCATCTCACTCTGTAACTCCCTGACAGGAGGGTGCAGCCAGGTGGGGGTCAGGATCTGCTCCCACAGAACAATGAGACAAGAGGAAGTGGCCTCAAACTGTGCCAGGAGAGGTTTGGGGTGGGCATCAAGAGGATTTCTGTATGGAAAAGGTGGTTGGGCATTGGAACTGCCCAGTGAGGTGGTGGAGTCCCTGTCCCCAGAGGTGTTCAGGAAACAACTGGACATTGCACTCAGTGCTCTGGGCTGGTTGGCAAGGTGGGGGATCAGTCACAGGTTGGACTCTGATCCTGGAGAGCTCTTCCAGCCTGAGTGATTCCATGATTCTGTGCTGGTCCTGTGCCCAGAGATCCATATCACTGCAGTTCCAAAGCTTGTGCTTTTCTTTGCTCTTCAGAGCTTGCAGCGTTGGCAGGAAATGAGCTATAATGTTAATTCTGAGACAAAAGTGCTTATTTTGTACTGGGATTTCCTGTTTTTTCCTTTTATGAACAAAAAAAATATTCGTCTGTAAGGCCCTTGGTGTGTGGACAGGAGCTGGTTGCAGTAACACCAGTGCTGCTGTACTGGCATATTCCTCCTTAGCAGGGATGCAGCTTTCCCTCTGCCTCTGCTGGCGTTCTCTCTGTGCAGAATATGCTCTTGGAAGCAGGAGTTCCCAGTTCAACAGAGGCAAAACCGAGTTGTGTAACTGATCCCAAGTATTGCAGAGCAAAGGACTCTTTTTCCAGCATCATCCTTTAATAGCTCATCCTGGAAAACGCCATAATTCAGCTCAGACTCAAGTAAAAATAACCAGGAGTTTGGTACATACCAATTTTGCAGAACTCTTTTTAGCAAACGAGTCAGAGAAAAGCAGATCCTGAGCGTTGCCCTGTAATTACACCAGGAATGCTGGCGGGAAGCTTCCAGAACTCGCACAGGAGTGACCTGGAATTTGACAAGTTTCTATTCTGCTGCTGAAATCACAATGGACGGGAGTGGCTGAATTATTTTTAAAGGAGGTTTTAAAAATACTCTGTGGGCCCAAGCGTTCCTGGTGCTTGCAGAGAGGTCAGGATAAATTTTGGGATGGAACCTGCACCGCCAGGCGTCACCCAAAGCTGCGCTTCTGCTGGTCCTGTGCATGGAGCCCTCAGAGCCCTCCACGGCTGATGTGCCAAAAAAAAAACCAGGCAGGTGGGTGGAGATTCCTGACTCTTCCTTTATTCCTGCAGGGAGCAGCCTCCTGACAGGGCCAGAGGGGCTGATGGCCAAGGAGAGGGAGAACCTGAAGCGGCTCAAGTGCCTCCGGCGCTACCGGCAGCGCTACGGGGTGGAGGCTCTGCTGCACCGGCAGCTCCGGGAGCGCAGGGTCCTGGCCACCGACGGCGCGGCCCAGCAGGTCCGTGGGGACGTCCTGGATGGGTCTCTCCTCTCCTCTCTTTCTGGGAGTGACCCCAGGCCCTGGCAGATTGCCCCATGTAACACCCTTCCTGCAAGGCTGCCGCCCTCCTGGGTTTGGAGAAGATCTTGGGGTGGTTGTGGGAGCTCTCGGGTTTGTGGGAGCTCTTGGTGTCCACACCTAGAATGCTGGGGTCAGTTTTGGGCTTCTGGCAGCAAGAAAGACATTGAGGGTCACGTCTAGAGAAGGGAGTGACCTGGGAAAGGGACTGGAGCACAAGAAGGGTCTGGAAAACTCCTGAAGATATGAGGAAGCTGGAGGCCTCAGCCTGGAAAAAAGAGGGCTTAGGATATTTGATGTGTTCTGGGAGCTCTTGGGTTTGTAGGAGCTCATGGGTTGTGGAAGCCTGTGAGTTTGTCAAGGCTCTCAGGTTTTTGGGAGCTCTGGGGTCTGTGGGAGCTCTTGGTGTCCACACCTAGAATGCTGGGGTCAGTTTTGGGCTTCTGGCAGCAAGACATTGAGGGTCAAGTCTAGTGAAGGGAATGAGCTGGGAAAGGGACTGGAGCACAAGAAAGGTCTGGAAAAAAGGTCTCCTCATCCTGAGTAGATAAGGGAGATGGGGGGGCTTATCCTGGCGAAAAGAGGGCTCAGGGTATTTGGAGGCTTGAGGATTTTTAGGAACTCCTGGGTCTGTAGGAGCTTATGGGTTGTGGAAGCTCATGTGTTTGTCAAGGCTCTCAGGTTTTTGGGAGCTCCTGGGTCTGAGTGAGTCCATTCCAGTGCCTAAAAAAGGCTTAATAAAAAAAGGGAGATGGAGTTTTAAATAGACAGGCAGTGACAGGACAAGAGGAAATGGTTTTAAGCTAAGAGATGAGAAGTTTAGATGTATATTGGGAAGAAATTCCTCCCTGTGGGGGTGGGGAGGCCCTGGAATGGATTTCCCAGAGCAGCTGTGGCTGCCCCATCCCTGGAAGTGCCCAAGGCTGGGTCAGATGTGGCTTGGAGCAGCCTGGGACAGTGGAAGGTGTCCTTGCCCAAGGGAACAGGAGCTTAAGGAGCTTGAAGGTCTCTCCCAACCCAAACCATTCCACGATTTCAGGCTCACACCACCCGCTCCAGCCAGCGCTGCTTGGCCTTCGTTGATGATGTCCGCTGCTCCAACCCGTCCCTCCCGATGACCCGGCACTGCCTCACACGTATCCTTTGATGCCACACTCTTCCTGGGTGCTGGCCAGCAGCTTGCCCCGTGGCTGTGCCTCCTCTCTCCCTCTCTGGCCCTGAATCAAGGCCCTCGGTTTGCTGTAGCCGTTGGTTTCAAGCAGGAGCCCANCCTGCAAGGCTGCCGCCCTCCTGGGTTTGGAGAAGATCTTGGGGTGGTTGTGGGAGCTCTCGGGTTTGTGGGAGCTCTTGGTGTCCACACCTAGAATGCTGGGGTCAGTTTTGGGCTTCTGGCAGCAAGACATTGAGGGTCAAGTCTAGTGAAGGGAATGAGCTGGGAAAGGGACTGGAGCACAAGAAAGGTCTGAAAAAAAGGTCTCCTCATCCTGAGTAGATAAGGGAGATGGGGGGGCTTATCCTGGCGAAAAGAGGGCTCAGGGTATTTGGAGGCTTGAGGATTTTTAGGAACTCCTGGGTCTGTAGGAGCTTATGGGTTGTGGAAGCTCATGTGTTTGTCAAGGCTCTCAGGTTTTTGGGAGCTCCTGGGTCTGAGTGAGTCCATTCCAGTGCCTAAAAAAGGCTTAATAAAAAAAGGGAGATGGAGTTTTAAATAGACAGGCAGTGACAGGACAAGAGGAAATGGTTTTAAGCTAAGAGATGAGAAGTTTAGATGTATATTGGGAAGAAATTCCTCCCTGTGGNCTGGGTCTGAGTGAGTCCATTCCAGTGCCTAAAAAAGGCTTAATAAAAAAAGGGAGATGGAGTTTTAAATAGACAGGCAGTGACAGGACAAGAGGAAATGGTTTTAAGCTAAGAGATGAGAAGTTTAGATGTATATTGGGAAGAAATTCCTCCCTGTGGGGGTGGGGAAGCCCTGGAATGGATTTCCCAGAGCAGCTGTGGCTGCCCCATCCCTGGAAGTGCCCAAGGCTGGGTCAGATGTGGCTTGGAGCAGCCTGGGACAGTGGAAGGTGTCCTTGCCCAAGGGAACAGGAGCTTAAGGAGCTTGAAGGTCTCTCCCAACCCAAACCATTCCACGATTTCAGGCTCACACCACCCGCTCCAGCCAGCGCTGCTTGGCCTTCGTTGATGATGTCCGCTGCTCCAACCCGTCCCTCCCGATGACCCGGCACTGCCTCACACGTATCCTTTGATGCCACACTCTTCCTGGGTGCTGGCCAGCAGCTTGCCCCGTGGCTGTGCCTCCTCTCTCCCTCTCTGGCCCTGAATCAAGGCCCTCGGTTTGCTGTAGCCGTTGGTTTCAAGCAGGAGCCCAGAGGAGATGTCTCCCTGTCTGTTGGTGCTCCCGTCCCGTGGAGCAGCCAATTCGTGTGGGAGCAACAAAGGGCTGGGTTGGTCCCAGGGGTGCTCCTGCCGTGGCCTCCTGGGTCCAGAGCATCCAAACAGGGTGGGCATTTCACTTGGAAGCAGAGAACCCAGGCAGGCCTGAGCTGGGAGGGATGTGCATGGATCCCCTCCAGGGATGGGGATTCCGCCACCTCCTTGAGCAGCTCTTCCAGTGTCTGGCCGCCCTTTCCATGGAAGAAATTCCTCCTGATGAATGCAGAAATTCCTGAACCTCCCCTGACAAAGCTTGAGGCTCTTCCTTCTTGTCCTGTCCCTTGTTCCTTGGGAGCAGAGCCTACCCCCCACCTGAGGACACACACACCAGAGCACGGCCTTGGGGATTTTTGGGAGGATCTGGAGGGGTAGTTCCAAGCCTGTTTTTGGATCTGCTGTGGCCCAGCTCAGTCTCTGTGACTTTTCAAAAGGTTCTTGTGTGTGTGTGAACAGCCTTGAGCTGTTCCACCTCCCAAATCGGCCTCAGCTATTGGAGAGCCAGCACTGAAAGCTCCACTGGGATCCCCCAGCTCAGGGATGACCCCAATATGGGATCAAGGATTCCCCAGCTCAGGGATGACCCCAGTATGGGATCAAGGATCCTCCAGCTGAGGGATGACCCCCAGTATGGGATCAAGGATCCCCCAGCTCAGGGATGACCCTCAACATATGGGATCAAGGATTCCCCAACTTGGGATGACCTCCAATACGGGTCCATAACCCCAGCATTGCCCTGGATGCATCTGCTCTATCCACTGTTGTGGGAGTTGGAGTGGGTGGATGTGTCCAGGTTTGGATCAGGCTGGAGCTGCAGGAGGGAGCAGTGGGATGAGTCAGGACAAGCTCTGGTGCTGGGTCCCAGGGCTGGGTGAGGAGGAGCTTCTGGATCTGTGGGAGATCTTGGAATTGTGGGAGGTGCTGGGTTTTTGTGAACGCTTAGGTTTATCAGAGTTCCTGGGTCTTTGGGAGCTCCTGGGTTTGTGGGAACTTCTGGAGCTCCTGGGTCTGCAGGAGCTCGTGGGTTTCTGGGAGCTCTTGGGTCTTGAGGAGTTTTCAGATTTCTTGGGAGATTCTGGATTTTTGAGAGCCCCTGGGTTTGCTTTGTCCCTGGAGCTGTCAGACTCCCCCAGCCCTGTGCAGGCAGCAGGAGCTGGAAGCTGCCTTTGTCTCTCTCTGACCACCACAGACCTCAAAATAAAGACAGGAGAAATCCCATAAAACAGCCAGAGAAGCTGCTGTTGGCAGCTGGTGCTCCCGGGAGGGAGGGAAGAGCTGGGTCTGGCAGGAGCTCTCAGCTGACTCTCAGTGACACAAACAAGCTTTTCCTCGGGCAGCCGATAACATCTGATAACATCTGCGGCTTTTCGGGAGGCTCTTGGGCTCTGTTTGCTTCCAGGAGCTGGATTGTTTGTGACAGGGCACTAAAGGGATGGGGGAAGGCTGGGAGGCTCCAGATGGAGCCTGGGATTTTTGTCCTCTTGGCAATCTGTGCTTTTGGCTACCAGTAAAGTCAGTGCTGGAGCTGCTGCAGGAGATGAAAATCTGCCTTCCCCACCCCCTGTTCCCTCACCACATCTTCCCTTTGGTGTCCCAGGTCCTTCTCTCTTGGGCTGGGCTCTGACGTTGCTGCCAGCCCAGATTGTGGCTCCCCTCGGCCTGCCAGGAAATGGATTCCTGAGAAATCCTTGGAGTAGGGAGGAGAGGAGGGAAGGGTGAATCTCAAACCTAGCCAGCTTAAGAAATTGGTGTCTTTCCCCAGTTTTATGTGGGTTTGGGATTTTTTTCCCCCCTCCCACACTGGTGTGTGTGAGGAAATTGCAGTTGGGATGATCCTGGTTGAAAGGGGATGAAGAGGAGGAAGGGGTTGGAAGAAAAGGCTGGAAGAAGTGAATGGGGACTGAAAAAGAGGAAGGGGTGGGAGGAAGAGAAAGAGATTGAAAGAGGAGGAAAAGGAGAAATGGAGTTGAGGATGGAGGAGGAAGAGGGGGATGGGATCAGAATAGGGCTTGGAAGAAGAGGATGGGTGTGGGAAGAGGAGGAAGGGGTTGGAAGAAAAGGCTGGAAGAAGTGAATGGGGACTGAAAAAGAGGAAGGGGTGGGAGGAAGAGAAAGAGATTGAAAGAGGAGGAAAAGGAGAAATGGAGTTGAGGATGGAGTAGGAAGAGGGGGATGGGATCAGAATAGGGCTTGGAAGAAGAGGATGGGTGTGGGAAGAGGAGGAAGGGTTGGTATGTGATGAGTTCAGGGCAGGTTGGGTTTTGATCTGTAGCTCTTTTGCCTCTGGATTGCTCTGCAAGTGTGATGCAATTGAAGCAGAGTTTCTGTTTAGGATTAAAGGCAGGAAATCCCATTTACACCTCTGGCAGGAACAGGTTTTCCACTGGGAAGGAAAATGCAGTGGGAAGATAGAAATACCATAACTAAACTCCTGGCTGTGGAAAAGGCATTGTGTGTGCTGGGATCTCCCTGCCTGTGGGGCTGGAGCTGATCATTTTCCATGGATGTCTGCAAACAAAAGTTAATCCTGTGCCTTTGTGACATCCAGCTGAGTATCTGTGAGTGGTTTCCAGGGATCCAGCCACATCTCCCAGCCCCCACGGGGTGGCTGTGGCTATTGTCCCAGTTTTCCATCATGGAAATTACGTCACCCACATCCCTGGGCAGTTGGGGTGCAGCTCAAACCTCTGGATTCCTGATCTGGGAGAAATAGGGGTTTAACACCGTTTGTGGTGGAATTGGGAGCGTTTCTCGTCCCTCTGGACGTGTCTCTGGCTGTAGCTCTGCTGCTTTCCTTGACCTCCTCTTCCCAGATATCTGCCAGGATACAAACCAGACGCTGTTCAAGCCGTGCCAGGGCTCGGAGGAAGTTCCCTGCAACAAGCCCGTGCCCGTGAGCCTGTCTGAGGAGCCGTGCTGCCCCCTGCACCTCCGGCTGCCCCCCCAGATGTACGTCCCAGAGCAGGTCCTGGCCGTGCCCCAGGAGCTGGGGGCTGCTCCCACGGATCTGTACCTGAGCGCGGCCGAGCTGCAGCCCACGGAGAGTTTGCCCCTGGAATTCAGCGATGTAAGTGGGAAAGCTGCCCCTGTGCCCACCTGAGAGCCCACCTGGAATGCTGCGTCCAGGTCTGGGGTCCTCAGCACAGGAGGAGCTGCTGGAGCGAGGCCAAGGGCTGGAACAGCTCTGGAGCCAGGCTGGGGATGCCCAAGCTGGAGAGGAGAAGGATCCAGGGGATATCTTAGAGCCCCTTGCAGTGCCTGCAGGAAAGATGGAGAGGGATTTGAGACAAAGGATGAAGTGCCAGGACAAGGGGGAATGACTTCCAGTGCCAGAGGCAGGGTTAGGTGGGATATTGGGAAGGAATTCCTGTGAGGGTGAGGAGGCACAGGGTGCCCAGAGAAGCTGGGGCTGTCCTTGAGCCCCTGGAGGTGTCCAAAGCCAGGTTGGACAGGGCTTGGAGCCACCTCCTGGGATGGTGGAAGGTGTCCCTGCCCATGGCAGGGGTGGGGCTGGATGATCTTTACATTCCCAACCAATCCAAAGCATCTTGGGGTTCTGTGAAAATGCAGGAATGTGGAAGGTTTGGGAGCTGTTGCAGGGTTGGTGGCTGCTCCTTTGGAATGGCTGTGCTCATTGAAATGCCTTTAGAGGCCTCTTAAAAAGAGGATTTCCCCCCCACCCCCCATTTTCTCTGGCATGAGGAAAACATGAAGATGTTAATCCCCAGATTATTGTGGCATCATGCATTGAAACCATCACAGCTGAGAGCCTCAGGAATGCATTGAGGCAAAACCAAAGCAGCAGGATCCATGGGAGCTGCTGCTGTGAGCGAGGTGTCCCCTGAGTGTTTGGGTGCTCGTGAGGCTGCTGTGAGTGAGGTGTCCCCTGAGTGTTTGGGTGTTCCTGAGGCTGCTGTGAGCGAGGTGTCCCCTGAGTGTTTGGGTGCTCCTGGCTGTGCTTTGGAGTTTGGTGATGGAGGAGGGATTCCAGCAGGAGGAGCTGGGAGAGCGAGCAGGGTCAGCCTGGGGAGAGCTCAGATCCCAGCCCCTTTCTGTGCAAACAGGAGGGTTTTTTTTGGGTTAGAAAGGAAAAGCAGGGCTGTTTTCCCTCATCCTGTCCTTTGAGAGGGTTCCGAGCTCCCTCTGGAGCGCTGCAGATTCATGGAAGCTGCCGGGGGCATCTGTGTTGTGTCTCACATCGTGCCAGGCTGGGGAAGCGCCACTCGTGAGTCACGGGAATCTCACCCTCGTGTCAAACCCCCTTTGGAGCCAAAACAAATCCCAGCCTCTCCCAAATCCCAGCCTCTTCCCCTTGTCAGGGAGGGCAGATGGAGGAGTGCTCAGAGCGTGTCCATCCCCATCTGTGCTGTCAGGGCAAACAGAGGAGGTGTGACATCCCAGGAGAGGGTGCGGATGTTCCAGGTGTCCCCTGGAATGTGTGTGACATCCTGGAGAGCAGGGATTGCTTTGGGGGTCCCCTGGAATGTGTGTGACATCCTGGAGAGCAGGGATTGCTCTGGGGGTCCCCAGGAGTGTGTGTGACATCCCGGAACTGCTCTGGGGGTCCCCTGGAATGTGTGTGACATCCTGGAACTGCTCTGGGGGTCCCCTGGAATGTGTGTGACATCCTGGAGAGCAGGGATTGCTCTGGGGGTCCCCAGAAGGGTGTGACTGGACCCTGTCCAAGCCATTCCAGGTGCTGGAGGGACACTTTGAGGACAACACATCATGCTGGGCTCCAGGTGGTGTGACCCACACCTTGTCCTCAGCAATGCCAGCTGGGATCATGGCATTCCAAGAGGAGGAGGAGGGAGTTCCTGGGATGTGTTCCTGGCTGCTGGCCAGGGGCCCCCCTGGCATGGTGCCCACTCCTCCTCTTCCTCCCTGCCTTTCTCCTCCCTTTCCTGCTGCTTCAGAGCATTGGAGCCTCCTCAGCCCCCTCCTGATGAGCCTGCTGTTTTCCCTGCCAGGACCTGGACGTGGTGGGTGATGGGATGCAGTGCCCCCCATCCCCTCTGCTCTTTGACCCTTCCGTGACCCTCGATCCGTCCCTGCGGGACATGGCCGAGGCTCCCATCGACATCCTGGCCCTGGAGGAGCCAGACAGGGGCAGCTCCTCCACCCCCCTCGTCCCTGCGGCCGAGGGGCCTGCCCAGGTATGGCCAGGTGGGACTGATCCCCCCCTGGGATGGGTTTTTCCCAGCAGGAACCCCCCCTCTTCCTCCCACACAGCAGCTCCAGAGCCTGGGTGTGCCCATGGTCTGGATGGCATTAGGAGTGCCAGGGTGGGGATGGCAGCCAGAGGCTGGCCCCCGAGGTGGCTCTGTGGGTGACCCAGTGCCACCCTTGTCCTGGGGATGGATGTCCTGGGGATGTCTGGCCAAGGGGTTTGCCTGCTGTTGGAACCTCTTAATCCCAGCTGGGGGTTTTTAGGGGAGTTGTTTCACAGGCCAGGGGTTCTCCTTTCTTCCTTGGAGTCTTAATTTTCACTGGGATAACTGAAATCTGCTCCTGTCGTCCTGTTTGGAGCCTGGGGCTTCTTTGGGGTGTTCCCACAGGGACAGGTGATGTCACCCACTCTCCTGTCGTGGCTCCTGGGGTGAAGGCCAAGTTTTGGGGTGGGGGTGCCACAGCCCAGGCTCTGACTGAAGACCCCCAGTTTGCTGTAGCTGTTGGTTTCAAGCAGGAGCCCAGAGGAAAAGCCTCCCGGTCTGTTGGTGCTCCCATCCTGTGGAGCGACCAATTCGTGTGGGAGCCACACTGTCCCAGGCTGTGTCCCCAGCAGGGCCAACACCCCATCCCCGGTCCCTGTCCTGTCCCAGCAGAGCCACCTCCCGTTCCAGCCGGGGCCCCGGGAGGAGCAGCAGCCACAGGAAACGGCCTCGTGCAGCCCGGCCCGGGGAGCGGCGGCCAACGGGAGCCTGGAGCCGGGGGCCGTGGGCTGAGCCCGCCAGCACCGGGGCCCCCACACCCGGGGGACCCTCGGCGTGGGACCTGGGGGGACTGGAGTCCTGCTCCAGTGCCAGGATGAGCTGCAGCCCCGGCTCCTCTGCTGACTCCTGGAGCCACAGGGACCCCCGAAAGCCCAGGATGGGGCTCCAGACCCTCCCGTCCTCCGTGGGGATGGAGTAGCCACAGAAGGCTGGGGAGGGGAATCACGGGAGTTCTGGGGGGCTCTGCCACGCCCTGGGGGGCCCTGGGTGGGGGGTGACGTGGCCCTGTGATGTTTTGGGGGGACAGAGGTCCCGTGCCGCGGGGTCCCCCACAATAAAGCCATGGAGGTGGCTGCTCGGTGTCCCTGTGTCCTGTGGGTGAGCCCGGGGGTTG
>VZRH01003544.1:5432-17946 GCA_013397555.1 Urocynchramus pylzowi
GACAGTGGCCGGGGAGGTGGCGGCAGGGCAGGCTGTCCCCGTGGGCTCGGGCCGCCCTCCCTGCAGGCCGATGGCCAGCACGCAGTCCAGCTCCTGCTGGGACTGCTGCTGCACCCAGCTCAGCACCGGCGGCTCGTGCTCGTGCCTCTTCAGCCCAGCGAGGTTTTCCCCCAGCAGATGTTTGACGTCGCTGACGCTGAGTTTCTGCAACACACACACACACAGCATCCCCCTCCTTCAGCCTCACAGCCCCAGGTGCTTTGCTAACGGGGCTGCAGAGCGACTGAAACTTCCTAAAATAAATTTATAAAGGTGAGAAGGTGGGGAATTGGTGATTTGGCTGGGCTCTGACCTCAGCCCCCCCTGCTCAGCACTCAGCCAGCCCTGCCCTTCCCTGGGGAGAGGGGCAGCAGCACCCCAGGGCTGTACCTGCAATTCCTCAGGATTTAGGGCGAGGAAGGTGCCCAGATCCATGTTTATGGCCACACCAGCATTAGCCAACTCCTTCAGATCTTCTGCTGGAGCTCCACCTTAAAGAGAGCCCAGGGGACACCTGGAGATGTGCAAACCCTTCCAGCACTTCTGGGGAGGATCTGGAGAGGTTCTGGAGACTGCCAGACCTGTCTGTGGCTGAGAAGAGACCCCAAACCTGGTGGTGGGAGGGAGGGTGGAGGGGAAGCACCTACCCAGGTATGGCTGGATCTGGCAGTAATAGGAGCCAGGGGTGCTGGCCAGGCTGGCAAAGGCCTCCCGGGCCTTCCCATAGAGCTGCTCCTTCTTGGTTTGGGAGCATGAAGAGATGTTTAACTGCCCAGCAGTCCTGGAAGGGGGGCACAGGTCAGCAGTGATGCCTTAAGTTTGAGCTTTCATGTTTCCCACATTCTGGGCTGCATTGGTTTATAACTCTGAACTTTGTCATATCAAGTATCAGCAAGTTCTCCTCACAGCTCAGTCTCACAGAACAATCCTGTTCCAGCCCCAGAACCAAGGACACCGCTGCAGCTCCAGGCCCAAAAGGTGCAAACAGCAGGGAATGGAGGAGAGCAATCTGGGAGGGTGGGACTGCATCACCTGAGCTGGAATTGGACAATGAACCCCAATGTGGAAATGGACCAAAACTTATCAAAGTGTGAAAGCTCAGGACCCATTGTCCATCCTGGGTGTAGCCCTGGCTGGGCTCTTGTGCTGCCCAAGGTGCATCCTTTGAGGCCTTTTAATAAATCCCTACTTAATTCCTTTAACTCTGCCCAGCCTCTGTTCCAGGAAGCCTCTCAAGGCATCAGCAGCACCCCAAATTGCAGATAAATTGTTCTGGTGGCTGGGAGGGACGAGGGGAATATCCCTGCTCATGGTCCTGGGGCTCAGGTAGGATCTGGGATCGGGACACGGCCATTCCACTGTGCTGACTGGGAGTGGGGACAGCCACAACAGAGCTGGGGCTCTTCCATCCCACCTCCCCAGAGCCCTGGGGGCTCTCAGGGCCGAGCAGCAGCCCCGAGAAGCAGCTCACCCGATGGCTCCAGCAGGGATCTGCTGGATCTGCTCCTCCTGCAGGTTGCACAGGCGCCTGCCTCCGATTTCCTGCAGCAGGGGCCCTGTCAAGGAGCCCCCCAGGGCCAGGTACCTGCTGAGCAGCTGCTGCACCTGAGGGACACAGGCAGGGATGGGAGACACTCCTGGTAAGGATGGCAGTGCTGCCAACCCCCCAAAAAACCCCACAATGCCCCCACCCTGAGCTGGGCTGGGACAGGGGCAGTCCCAGTTTGGGTTCCTCATCATCCATCCCCTTCTGCTGGCAGGGATTTACCTGGGAATCATTCCACTGTCCTCCCGAGTCGCTGAGCAGGGCTGAGAGGGTGTCACTGCATGTCACAGGCCACTGGCTGATCTCCTGCTCCGTGTACAGGCGGGACAGCACCCCCAGGCGCCTCAGCTGCTGCTCCGGGATCCCTGACCCCTGGAAAAACTGGGGGGCCCAGCCAGTGGGGCAGGAAAGGGAAAATAAAACAGGAATTAGTGCAAAGGACCCACTTGGGCACCTTCACCCCTGTGCCCACTGATCCCTGTTCCCTGCCCACCCAGGCTCGTGCCCGTGCTGCTGAGGGGCTCCTGTCCTGTGCCGCCCCTTACCTCATCCACCTTTTTTTTCAGGACCAAGGTAGCCTGTGAGGTGAGTGGCAGATCCAGCACAGCCTCCAGGTTTTCTATTAGCACATCATTGCTCAGGCACAGGTCGAGCTGGTCGAGCATGTCAGGGGAGAGGTAGAAGAAGATGTCATCGATGTTGCTGGCGGTGATGGGCTCGGACTGGCAGCCTGAGGGCAAGGAATTGTGTCATGCAGAGGGTGTGTCCCGTGTGTGTGCCCTTCCCACCCGGCCCTGCTCCTGCCACGGGGCTCAGGGCCCCTTGGAAGAGCCCTGGTGAAGGACAGGGCATCACAAAAACGTGGCTCAAGCCACGGTGGATCCTGCTCCCATCTCCTGGTCCCCAGTCCACGGAGGTGCCTCATTTGCTGTCATTCCCTAAAGTCATTCCTGAAGAACCTGGTGATGTTTTGCAGCCCCCTTGTGCTTTGTCCTGTTAAAGGCAGCTCGAACTGCTCCATGTTCCCTACAGGAGCTGCCTCTGCTCCTGCAGCATCCTGCCCTGGCGCTGGCCCTGCCTGGGGACTGTCCCACTGTCCCAGCTCCTTCCTGAGTGCTGCTGCCACATCCCCGCTCCCAGGTAAGAGCAAACCCCCCTGTGCTTCAAGGACATTTCCCCACTTCCCCAATTTATGGGAATCCCAGATTTCTGCCTGCTCCAGCCCCGGGCGTTGTCCCCTCCCAGAGCTCTGGACTGGCCGGAGGGAAGGGAAACACTCACGGTCCGCGCTGCGCTGCAGCCGGGGCGGGGAGGCAGCTGCTGCTGCTGCAAGCGCCCTGAGGAGGATCAGGGATTTCTCCCGCTGGGAATGTCCCTGGCTGATGTAGGCGGCCGCGATGCTCCTCCTGAAATCCTCCCGTGCTGCCTGCGGGGACACAGGGCGCTGGGACCGGGGGCACAGGGACACAGGGCGCTGGGTCAGGGGGCACAGGGACAGGGACACAGGGTGCTGGGGCAGGGGGCACAGGGACAGGGACACAGGGTGCTGGGGGAGCGGGCACAGGGACNGCACAGGGACAGGGACACAGGGTGCTGGGACCGGGGGCACAGGGACACAGGGTGCTGGGACAGGAGGCACAGGAACAGAAGATGCTGGGACCGGGGGCACAGGGACAGGGACACAGGGTGCTGGGACCGGGGGCACAGGGACACAGGGTGCTGGGACAGGAGGCACAGGAACAGAAGATGCTGGGACCGGGGGCACAGGGACAGGGACACAGGGTGCTGGGACCGGGGGCACAGGGACACAGGGTGCTGGGACAGGAGGCACAGGAACAGAAGATGCTGGGACCGGGGGCACAGGGACAGGGACACAGGGTGCTGGGACCGGGGGCACAGGGACACAGGGTGCTGGGACAGGAGGCACAGGAACAGAAGATGCTGGGACCGGGGGCACAGGGACAGGGACACAGGGTGCTGGGACCGGGGGCACAGGGACAGGGACACAGGGCGCTGGGTCAGGGGGCACAGGAACAGGGACAGAGGGTGCTGGGATGGGGGACATAGGGACAGAGGGTTCTAGGACCGGGGAGCACAGGATCCTGTGTCCCCCCGTCTCGGAGCTGACCTGCCTGATGCTCACCTCCCCCCGAGAAGGGACCTTACCTCGGCCACCAAACTCAGCGTGGTCTGGTTCAACGCCAGCACGAGCGGCCCCAAATCTTGCAGGGTCTGTAAATCCCAGCTTGAAGGATCCCTGCGGCAGCAGGAGCGGGACCAGCTCGGCATCCCCGTGGATCCCCACCCCTCCTGTCCGCCGCCCGCCCTTCCAGGAGCAGGAAGGCTCCTCACCCGTACGCTGTGTCCCCCGAGAGGAGCAGGGCATTGAGGGCGTCCTGCTGTGCTCCCGTCAGCGCCGGGCAGAGCTTCAGCTTCTCCAGGATGTTGGGATGCGAGGCCAGGATGGTGCCCGGCTCCAGGTCACACACCAGCGCCCCGAGGCTGTACACGTGGGGTGTCATGAAAATGTCCCCTAAAATCAGTGCCAGGGTGCTGCCATCCCCACGGCAGGGTGGGTGCCCCATATCCCGGGGTTTGGGTGCCCCCATATCCCGGGGTTTGGGTGCCCCCACATCCATCCCGGGGTTTGGGTGCGGGGGAAAACAGCAGCGCCCGGGTTTCAGCCGGGGCGAGGCTCCCGCCTCAGCCGCGTGGAGGAAGGAGAATTCTCGGTGTGTTTGTGTTTCTGCAGGAGCCCAGCCCGCTGGAATCCCAGCACGGAACCGGCTGCACCGGGCTGTAAATCCTCCCTGCCCCAGTGGCACAGCAGCAGATGTGGCATAAACGCAAATTCACTCCGCCGGACCCCCCGGGACACCCCCCCAGATCCCCAGAGCCCCCGCCGGGGCTGGTACTTACTGGGAATGCTCAGCGTTGGACAGGACGGCTCCGATAATCAGGACAGCCTGGGGAGAGGATGGGGGATGCTCAGCCCCGGTCAGGAAAGGGAAGAAGGGATCTGAGATGCAGGGAGTGGGATCTGACCCAGCTGGAGCACCCAGACTGCTGTCCGTGGGAGAGGAACCCCACGGGAACAGCCAGGAGCTGCAGCAGCCCCTGGGGAACTTGTGGGGACAAAAGCCATCCAAGCCACTCTCAGCAGCGGGGACACTCGGGTGGGTCTGTCCCTGCTTGCCTGGAGCTGGGTTTGGGAGCGGGGCGTGGAGGTGAGGGATGGGACAAGGACAGGGCCACGCGGTGCACAGGGGGACAGCAGGGAGGTGGTGGCTGTGCCGCCCTGGAGCTGAGCACTGCGGGAGTGGTGGCACCTCCAGCGCCAGCTGGGGAATTTTGGGAAAGCCCTGGCAGAGCCGGCAGGGACTCACCGCTGTGGCTTTCACCGGCTCTGCGGAGACACCTGCAAGGAAGCAGGAGCAGGTTAGAAAAAACTCTGGATTATGAACGGCTCCTCGGGGTTGCTCCAAGCAGCTCCAGGTTTAAAGTGTGGGAAGAGCCTTTATTTCGTGTTTAGGAAATGCTGCGGATCACTAGGAAGAGAGCAGCCCCCACCCAGCCCGAGCGCCCCCGGCTCCCTCCAGGAGGGCGTGGAAGACAAAAAGGGATAAATCCATCCCCGGAAATCTGGGAAGGAGAGCAGGAGGCAGAGCCCTGGGAGGGCTGAACCGAGCGGGATTGGGATGGATCCTACCGTGGCCAGAGCATCCCTGGTGCCAGGGGGTGCCTGGGGGTCCCGGGGCAGTTTTTGGGGACAGGAGGTGACTCACGGAGGCAGAGGGTGGCGGCTGCCAGGGCTGGGGCTGCCCACACCATGGTGCTGGTGCCGGGGGCTCGTCCTCGGAGCGGGTCCGGAGAGCCGTGTCCCACACTTGGAATTGCTGGAGGTGCTGGGGCTGATTCTGTCACCCAACACTGGGGCTGGAGCTGTGGGGTCAGGGGTCTCACCGCGCCCACCCCATCTCTGTGATGCTGCACAGAGCCCCACTGGCCACGGGAGAGATTTTAAATCCGACATAACAGAAAACAGGAATTTTCCCACCCGTTATTAAAAGAAACTCCACAATTGTCCTGCAGGGACAGGGTCCCAGTCCAACCCCCAGCTCCTCACCAGCACAGACTGGGAGAAATCCAGTGTAAGGCAGTGGGGGAGCCCAGCAGGTGTTCCCCACCCCTCCACACCCCTCAGGGGGATCCCCTGATAGAAAATCAATCCCTGCTCCTGAAATTCCCTCGGGGCTGCCCACAGCAATCCGTTATCGCCGTTTGAACTCAACGCAAGGAATTTCCCCCCAGTAAATCTCATTTTTTCTCCCCCAAAAATCCTACCGTGGCTGTGCCGAGCTGTTCTCCCTCTTGTCCAGTGGGATTTGGCCGCGGGACGGGAGGATTCGGCCGGGAAGGTGCTCCAGGGGCTGGGGCAGGGGCTGGGCAGCGCTCGGCACTTTATCTGTGCGGGGTGGGGATGTTGCTCCGCACAAGGGGTGTGACGGGGCAGTTTCTCAACTCTGTTTTGTCAGGCTCCTTTCCTTCTCCCTGGTTTTGCTTTGGGGTTGTTTCCTACTTCTCATAAAGGGTCACTTTGAGCTTTGGGTTCAGCTGAACCGAAAGTGAACCCAGAAGGAGTTAAAGCCTCTGGTTTGGGAGTTTTTGTGCTCCTGAGGGGGATTAAGGTGCTCCCGGGGAGGGGAAAACCTGCAGAGCTGCTCAGGGGTTATTTTATAGGGCGGGGGGGTGCAGAACAGACTGAGCTCAGTGATGGGCTCAGCACCCTCTGGGAGGTGCTTCCCCTGTGCTTCTCCTTTTTCCCTGGATTACAGCCAATCCCATTCCCGTTTTTTCAGCTTTTCCCCAGATCATGGTCCAAAATGATGTAGAGCACGTGCCACAAAGGGGACCAAAACCAAAGGAATCAAATCCTCCCCGAGGCTCTGAGATGACAACCTGGAGGAGCTGTGAGCACAAACTTTATCTGAGCGTTTATCCCGGGAAAAGGGAAGGGTGGCTGGGCTGGAGCAGGGCTGCACCCCCCTCTCGGCCGGCTTTGGGGGTCCCAGCCCTCACCGAGGGTCCCTGGAGCTGTTGGCACAGTGCCAAGAGGGGTTTGTCACCCCCAGCCATGTCCTGTCCCCAGCCCCGTCCCGCAGCCGGTCCTGCAGCCCCGGGGCTGGGTCGACGCCCATGGGTGTTGCTGGTTTCTATTTTGGAAGGATTTACTGTGAAAATAGCTCCTGTTGGGGCGGTAAAATTACAGAAACTTGTTTGCTATGAGGCTGCTGGAGGGACACGGCCCCTGCCCCAGGCTGGATGGACAGAGGTGGCTGGAGCAGGAGGGCAGGGACACATCAGGGCCACTCTGGGGGTCACCGTGTCCACTGTGTCCCTGTGGAGATCAAAGCTGGCCCTGAAACCCCCTCAGGAGCTGCCGCAGGAGGATCCACCCTGAACTTGAACATGTGGAGGAACATCTGCCAATTCCTGGGGACATTCCCAGGTCAGCTGTGAGCTCTGACTGCACCTCCCTGTGCCAGGAGGGCTGGGAATGCTCCTCTCCCTTAACCAGTTGCCCTCTGCCCTTGTCTGGTTCATAATCTTCAAAACATCTCCCAGTCTTAAAGACTGCAATAATTCCTTGGGTCTTCAATCGGTTTTACCTCTGCTCCAACCTGAGGGATGAGTTCTGTGTTCAGGAGCTCCATAGAAATCACAGAGACATGGAATGGCTTGGGTTGGAAGGGACCTCAAAGCCCACCCAGTGCCACCCTTGCCATGGGCAGGGACACCTCCCACTGTCCCAGGGTGCTCCAAGCCCTGTCCAGCCTGGCCTTGGGCACTGCCAGGAATCCCGGGACAGCCACAGCTGCTCTGGGCACCCTGTGCCAGGGCCTGCCCATCCTCACAGCCAGGAATTCTTTCCCAATATCCTGTGTAGCCCTTCCCTGTGTCCTGTCCCTCCATCCCTTGTCCCCAGTCCCCCTCCAGTCTCTTGGAGCCCCTTTAGGCCCTGGAAGGGACTCCAAGGTCTCCCTGGAGCCTTCTCTTCTCCAATCCTGCAGCTCACACAACAATCCTCTCCCTCACACAGGAATCCTGCCGCTCACACAACAATCCTGTCCCTCACACAACAATCCTGTCCCTCACACAACAATCTTACCCCTAACACAACAATCCTCTCATACTCAATCCTCCCTCNCACACAACAATCCTGTCACACTCAATCCTCCCTCACACAACAATCCAGTCCCTCACACAACAATCCAGCCCCTCACACAACCATCCTGTCCCTCACACTCAATCCTCCCTCACACAACAATCCTGTCACACTCAATCCTCCCTCACACAACAATCCAGTCCCTCACACAACAATCCAGCCCCTCACACAACCATCCTGTCCCTCACACTCAATCCCCCTCACACAACAATCCTGTCACACTCAATCCTCCCTCACACAGCAATCCTGTCACAATCCTCCCTCACACAACAATCCTGTCCCTCACACTCAATCCTCCCTCACACAACAGGTCGGCCGGGTCGGAGCCCCGGGGCAGCTCCCGCGGGGCCGGTCCGGCCTCATTCCCCTCATTCCTGGAAGCCCCCGGGAGATGGATGCAGAGAGCGGACAGTGAAGGGCAGAGACACGTTTAATACAGCAAATACACCAAAACTGGAACCGCAGAGTGCACGGGACATCACAGCCACACCACAACCCCAGGGCACCGGAGGAGCCACAGCCCCGCGGGCAGCAGGGGACAGGACGGGGACATTACCCTGGAACGCAGCCGGGAAGGGCGTCTGGAAAACTCCCTCTGCGGGGTAAGGAAAATCCCTTTTTATCCGTGGCGCTGGGGAAAAGCAGCCCGCAAAGGCTGGGGCGGGGTGTGGGGGCCCTTCGACGCAAACACGGCGGGCTCGGGGTGCCAGCCCCATCCATGTCCCCGTGTCCCCACCCCGCATCCCGGCCGTGTTCCCCTCAGGGACCGCTCCCAGCGCAGACAAGGCTGGGTCCCCCCTGTGCGAATCCCCCCTGTCACTTTCCGGCACCTCCCGTGCCTGTCACCCCTCGAATCTTTGGCAAACAGGTTCCTTGTGTTCCTTCCCAGCTGTGGGACCCGCCCGGCCCCTCTCGGCCACAGAGCCTGGCACCAAGGACAAGGGGCTCCTGCAGCCCCCCCGAGCCCTCTGGCACCAGCCCTGAGCCCACCGTGCCCGCTCTGGCACCTCAGGCCATCCCCACCCTGCAGTGGTGGCACTAAGCCACAAAAGGAAGGGACACACGGGACAGGTGATCCAATTCTTCCCCCCCTACTCCCCCAGGGATTTTGGTGACTTGCAGGGTGTGTTTATCCACAAGGAGAGGGTTGTGACTTTTTATTCCCCCTCAAGGTGGGAGTATCAGCTGTGTGAATCCCATCAGGTGTGTTTTCAACGGGATGGGGCTGGTGAGGTGATAACAACTCTGGGCATGTGCTGGCATGGTCCTTGAAAGCCCTGGGATGGGGCTGTGTGGCTCCAGCTGTCCTGTTCTGCTCGTTTCCAAATGTCCCCCAAGGGCTGCAGAGGATGAGCAGGGAAGGGGAAAGCTAAGCAGAATGACCAGCAAAGCAAGGGCACTTCCAAGGAAATTTCTTGGCATCTGTCAAAGCTGAACTCCTGCCTGCTCTTCCCATCAGTTCTCAGCCTTTCTTTCACCTTTATCCTTTTCTGACTGTTCCAGAGCTTTCCCAAACTGCCCAGCTGAAGGACCTGCCTGCAGGACCCTCTGGAAACCTGCCAGGCAGGAGCCACCCCATGGGACCCACACAGGACACTGATCCCTCCTCAAGTAGGTGAGCAGAAAGGGACTTGTGTCCTCTGACCTGGCTCAGCAGGGATAAAAGCAGGAAAGGCAATGCTAGTAGAAGGAAAAATAAAATCCATTAAAAAAGCTTTGGGCTGCTGGCTCTCTGACCACAAAAGTGCTAAAAATACCTCATTCCTGAGACCACCTGTATTTTACAAACCCTAAAAGACTAGATTCTCTTCCTAGAAAATTGAAAAAAAGTTTAAAATCCATTGGTATCAACTTCTTCACCCTCACCAAACCTTTAAAAACGGCCCAGGTGGGCTGAGGGAGGGAGGGGGCGAGGGGCAGGGACCTTTCCACGCCCACCCCAGTCCAGTTTCACAGGACACCCCGGGACTGGGGGACTATCAGTGTCCCCAGAATGTGCTCCAGCCCCCAGTGTCCCACCTCCCACATGACACAGCAGCTGGAGTGAGGGAATGGGAATGGGGGGCAGGGACACTGGAGCTGCACCCAGCACGTTCTCCCTTCCCTGTGCTGGGCTGCAATTCCACATCCAAGCATGGAGAGGTTGTGGGAATGTCCATGGCAAAGGCAGTGCCCAGCAGTGCCCGAGCCCCAGGACAGGGACAGAAAGCTTTGGGGTCACTCTAAGCTGGAATGTGACACTGACTCTGCTGCTGAGGCCCAGGACTGGGAAAGGGACATTCCATGACCGGACGGATGACGGGCAGCACAAAACAACCCTGCCTCAACCGCTCCTAAAATCCACCTGATGCCAGCCCCAGGAGCGAGGGAAGCCACAGAGGGAGTGCAGGCGTGGAGGCAGCGCTGGGCTCCGTGGGGACAAGGCTGGAGCTGGAAATGCAGGGATGTGCTTCGTGCTCACTCCAGGGCCCACTCAGCCAACCACTGCTCGCACCGCGCCCGCTGCTCCTCCGTCTCCTCCCTCCTGCCTTCACCCCCTGCTCCCTCCTCTCCAGCAGCTTCCTGGCTCTCCTCCTCCTCCTCCTTCTGTGTGGCCTTGTCCTTGAGCTCCTGGATGACGTCCTCCAGGCGCTGGGTGACGTGCTGGGGCACCCAGTTGCTGTCCATGGCGGTGACGAAGGGGTCGGGCGCGCACACCTCGATCAGCTCCTTGCCGGTGGGGATGCGCAGGTAGTAGGCGTGGAGCATCATCCTGTAGGGATTGCTGTCCTGCCTGTAGCTGTAGGTGAAGTCCCCCACGATGGGGTGGCCGATGGCGCTGCAGTGAACCCGCAGCTGGTGAGTCCTCCCTGGGGGGAGAGCGGGAATCAGGGACAGGGAATTCCTGAATCTCTCCTTCAGGGCGTGGCGACAATGCCCCTAATGGCATTTGTCCCCCTGAGCACCTCAGCTTCCCTCATCCCTTTCCAGGCTCAGAGCTGCCCCTGTCCCCACCTGTCAGTGGCTGCAGCAGCACTTTGGTGACGGGGTCTCCGCTGTAGGATCCGTGTTCCAGCACGATCAGCTCCGACTGGCACGGCTTGGGATTCTCACAGCCTGCAAGGAGATCCAGAGGGGGTTTGCGATGCCCCAGAGCATCCCTGGGGGTGTGGGCAGAGCAGGGGCTGGGGCTGCTCACCCTCTGTGCCCTCGATGCACATCATGTGGGTCATGCCCTCCGTGGTGTTCTTCCCGATGGCGTAGCGGATCGTCATCCGGCTCTGGCTCACGTGGCCCCTCACCTGGGGGCAGGAACGTGCAAACTGAGCCCTGGCACGTGCTCCTCACCCACCCCCCGTGACAGGAACCATGGAATCACAGAAAGGGTGGGCTTGGAAGGACCTTGGAATCACAGAAAGGGTGGGCTTGGAAGGACCTTAGAGCCCATGCATTTCCCCAAGCCCAGCTCCTTGTCGGGGGCAGGGACACCTTCCATGTTGCTCCCAGCCCCATCCAAGCTGGCCTTGGACACTTCCAGGGATGAGGCAGCCACAGCTTCTCTGGGCACCCTGTGCCAGAATTCCTTCCTGATGTCCAACCTAACCCCACCCTCTGGCAGTGAGAAGCCACTCCCTGTGTCCTGTCCCTCCACCTCCTTGTCCAAATCCCTCTCCTACTCTCTTGGAGCCCTTTTAGGCTCCAACTCTGAATCTTCCTCTTCTCCAACTCCCTCAGCTTTCCCTCAGGTGTTCAGGAACACCAGCAGGCCGAGGCAGGGGGTGGCAGGGAGGGCTCACCAGGGCCAGGTAGGCTTTGGTCACCAGGCGCTCCTTGAAGCACTTGTAGGCACTCCCCGCCGCCGCTTTGTTGAGCGCCACGCACAGGGCCCCGCTGGTGGAGAAATCCAGCTGGTGGCAGAACCTGGGAAGGACACGGGGCTAAAGGAGCATCCTGGGCGTCTCAGGAGTGTCCCCAGCTGAGGGCAGAGCCGGGCTCGGCGCCCAGGCGCTCACCTGAAGCCGTAGTAGGTGTCGGGGTCGGCCAGCTCGGGGAAGCGGTGCTTGAGCTGGCTCTGCAGCGTCAGCGTCTCGTACCACATCTTGCTGTCGATGCGCAGGTCCCAGTGCTTGTTGACCACGATGAAGTCGGAGCTCTGGTACAGGATGCACAGGTTGTCGATGGTGCCCGGCTCCATGGCCAGCGCCCTGCGGGGCAGAGAGAGCCAGGGGGAATCGGGATGGGCACCCCGGGATGGGCACAGCAGCCCGGGACACGCCGCACAGGCAGGGAGCAGGGCCCGGAGACGGGATTGCCCAGCAGGGAAGGGACACGTACCGGTGCTGCCGAGGCACCAGTGTCACCCGCAACCAGTGTCACCCTGCCTGTCCCCCGGCCTCACCGCTGTCACACCACGCGGATGCAGGTCCCACAGCGGTACGGCTGCTACAGCAGCGCTCCAGCCGCCGCCATGCCGATGTCACAGCGCACGGCTCCGCCGCTGGCCCGCTGGCCCGGGACGCCCTGGCGCCACGCGTGGACGGCCCATCCCCGCCACGGTGTCACGCGTGGAGGCCCCGCAGCCGCGCGGTGCCGGCTCTGCCCATCCCGACGCTCCCCGCTGCAGCCCGGCCGGGACAGAGGGGAGGGGACAGGGGACGCGGGGCGGGGACACGCACGGCGGAGAGGACCGGGGGCAGGGCGGAGTGACCCGGGCAGGGCTGACC
>VZRH01003551.1:0-17118 GCA_013397555.1 Urocynchramus pylzowi
TAACCCAACCTGCTTTTCTACAGAAGAGGTTTGTTGGGAACAGGTAATAGGCAGCAGCACCAACCATCCAACACCTGCATTTTTAGCCTTCTTCAAGATGTATTTTGCTGTGGGTCTTTTTAGTCTGGCAAAAGCTGGCAAAAGCAGCTGTTGAAGTTTGCTTGATTTGTGCTTAAGCCAATAACAGGGTTACAAAGAAAGCTGCCAGGGGAGGGAGGCCTTGGGCTGTATGTCCCTTCTGAAGATGCCAAGTGGATTTCACTGAGATGTCCCAAGTGGGAAGGCTTAAATATCTTCTGGTAATAGTATATCAGCTAACTAGGTGGCCAGAAGCATTCCCAACTGCTTCAGCAGCTGCAGCATCACGTCTTAAGGGATTTTTGGAACAAATTATTCCAAGAGACAGGATTGTAGAAGCAATAGACTCAGGGGAACTCATTTTACAAGAGAGATCTTTCAAGGGGTTATGGCTACTTCAGGAAAAACGATGGATCCTCCATACTCCCTGGTACCACCAGATGGAAAAAAATTGAAGAGAGAAATAAAGAAACACCTTTTGAAGCTGGTAATAGCCACCAAGATGCCATGGGTAGGGCTTTTGCCATTGGCTTTGGCAAGAATGAAGGCCAGACCCAGAAGAGAATCAGTTCTCTTCCTTTGAATTACTGTTTGGAATTCCTTACCCAGGTAATTCTCAACCTAGTGGGATGTAGAGATAAGTGATGTATATTTAAAACAATATGTGACGAGGATACTGTCTCTTGTGAAATCCCTTCAACAGGAAGCTCAGCTGGCGCAGCCCTTGCCTTTGGACTTTGATGTTCATCACATCCAACCAGGGGATTTAGTCCTGTTTAAGGAGTGCAAAGACGCACCACTGGTGGCAAAGTAGCATGGAACTCTCCAAGTGTTACTGATCACAGAAACAACTGTCAAGACAACTGAACACAGGTGGACCCATCACACTCTGGTCAAGGTCTCTAAGGCCCCAAAGATTTGGTCATCTCAGCTGGAAAAGAAGGACAGCAGGCTCTGACTGACACTCCACAGCAGTGGTTTGGAGCAGCAGCCAGTGCGTCGACATCGGGGGAAGCTGCGTGTACCTGCCCAAAGACTGTCTGCTGAAATAGTCTGTATGGGCATCCCTCCTGTAGAATCTCCACTCACTGTGGGGCTGCTACTTGCTGTTATTGTTTTCTATATCTTAGGTGGTTTCTGTGCATTCACTGGCCACAGGTGGTGCAGAAGACAAGGTGAAAATTAGACTAGGTGGTTAGAATACACTATTAGAATATTTTCCTTACTAATTCTACTTTTATATTGTCAGCTAAGTTTAGGCCAGAAATGGAAGAATCCATTTCCAGCCTTAGGAGAAAAAGCAGCCAAAGTTTTTAACCTTAGCTATTATTGTGTCTGCAGAGGGCCAGAAGGATCTGAAGAGTGGCTATGGGTGACTAGCTCAGTTGAACCTAAATGGTGGGTCAATCCCCTAAGTGAGGTCCATAATGCGACAGGATTTGGGGACAAAGAAGGAAATCCATGGTAACTTCATTCTTCTGAGTCAGGCACTTATTGCCTAAATAGAACAGGGGGTAGCTACGTAGGAAAAGTGTTTGACTTTATCTTTGGGTTCAAACAACTGGGTCTGGACTCCCAATTGCCCTCCTTGCAGTTGTTCCAAATATCAATCAAATGCAAACAAATGCCTGTGAGGTTCACTAATGGTAGCTGGCTGAGGCATTCCTACTACAATTACTATAAAGTTTTTGAAGGCTGTAAAGCAGTGAGGAGGGACAAGGGGTTTTTGACCCCCTATTTTTAAGCTGTCCCCGAGAAAATTCCACAAGTAAAACACACGTTGTTGGTGATTATAGGGGAAATGTCAACACCAGAAAGGAACTTGAGCCTTTTTTAGCAAGTTTTCCTCCAAATCCAACCAAAGAGCTTGCAGACTTAAATATAGCTGGGAATGCTGCATGGGAGCTTGGAAATGCAAATATTGTGACTCTTAGGGTGGGGCAACTACTGTTGGAGGACCACAAGGGCCACCAGAAAAAATGATAATGCACTATGGACCACCCACTTGGAATCCTTATGAATTAATATGAGATGCCAGAGAACCCATTTATAATTAGAATGGGATATTTAGGTTACAAACTTTCTTTGAAATAATAAGTAACCAACCAGCTACGGCTTTTGACAACCAATCCACTCAAATGAGGAATGCAATATTTCTGCATTGGATGGTATAAGATTATCTATTAGCAGAAGAGGGAGGAGCTTGCAGAAAATTAAATTTTTCAAACTGCTGTCTGCAAAGAGATGGGAAAGGAAAAGTGGTCAAACAAATAACAAAGGAAATAAGTTAACTCATGTACCAGTCTAAAGGTGGAATGGATGGGAATGGGACACTTTGTCATGGATACCTAGCAATCTATGGCTTAAACAAAGACTATTTCTCCTCTTCTGTGCTATAGCAACTCTAATCTTTTTACCATACATGACACCTTGCTGAGTGCAACACTTTCAGAAGGTTATCGAGGGGATGCAGGTAGTAGCCATGCCTACTCATACAGAAATGACTACAAAAGGACAGAAAATTATGTCACTGCAAATAATTGCAAACCTAAAGAAGATCCAAGGAGAAAAAAATTAAATCAATGGTAATTTAATTAACACCTGTAAAAACAATTATGGAGAAATAGGAAGAGGAGGCATTGAAAGGAGTAAGATGAATGTGTCTTTACAAAGAGATGGTGTGAATCTGCTTGTTTCTAGACAAGGTTAGGAACTTCTGGCTAGTGAACTAACAGAAGAAACACATAGTTCTGGAAACTGTTACTAATCAACACAGACTGTTGCTCAGCCAAAGCTGTGTTAAATTCCCAAACCCAGAGCAAGAGAACAGAGACTTCATAGATCTAGGAAGAGTTTCTTTTTCTTTCTTTTATATAACAAAAGAGAGGGTGGACATTAGAGTGGGGAATAGTGTAGGCCATTCAGAAAGTCTGTACCTTCCGATTACCTCAGCCACTGGGGAAAAGAAAGAGAGTGATGCAGCCCAGAACTTAGGATAAAAAGGAGGCTGCATCCATCAAGCATTAGCGAGACCCCATGCAAAATGCCCCATGGCCTTGCCCTTTATTCCAATAAAGTTACAAGACCACTCTGTCTCCCTTTAGGACATAAACCTCTTGTGTAAAAAACACTAATCACTTGTTTTAAAATTTTAAAAAATTTAATAGTAATAAAATTGTTATAAAAATAGTAATACAAATTAGAGCAATAAAAATTTAGACAATCAAAGTTAGGACAATAAAGGACAATAAAACCAAAGAATTATGAATGTTTGGGTGTTCCTCAGAGCAATTAAAGCACTAAAAACACACACGTTAACAAAGGATTAACCCTTAAAAGTGATAGCCTGTTGCATATTCATATATCTCATACATAATGCATAAATTCTTTTCAAATAAAGGGTTTTCTCTGGTTATTGTCCACTTTTCCTCTTTAATCCTGTTGGCTCCTCCAGGACGAAAATGAGGTGGAAGAATGTTTGTCTTTTCTGATAAGTAGGCAATAACTCCTTTTAAATGTCCTGCTGATGCCATCTCTGAGCAAAGAACTTCTTGACTATCTCATACCTCGTTAAAGAAATAGCTCACAGTGCATAGTATTCATTTTAACACTATATAACCCAAAACTATATTCACCACACTACTTTAAAAAATTAATAGAGCATAACTTTCTAACATAATACATATAATAGTCATTTCAATATTTGCGAAAAGCCAATATCACAATAAGCATTTTTCACATGTTATAAATGAATATTCCAATTTAATAATTAAGGAGATTTATTAAATAATCAAAGTATAAATTTGGAAAAAGCCACAAGCAATTCAACTCTGAGACAGGCAATCAGAGTCGGGGAGTCCTCATGGGTCTCCAAATGTCATTTCTAAGGGGTTCGTTTTATACAATCTTTTGGGCTCTGGAAGGGGACCTTTACCATATTATTGCAGTTTTTTTCTCTCTTGCTGCTGTGTTTCTTGGAACTGGTGAATAGTTGTTGAAATCCTGTCAGGTGAAAATTTTCTGGGATAAACTTCTGTCGTCGAATATTATCTTATTGATGATGTTTATCAAATGCCTCCTGCTGGTGTCTTGTCAGACGGAAAAATCTCTTAGAATATACATCTCTGGAGACAGTGTCCTCCTGGTGTTTGAATTTCCATTTTTATCACAGCCTATTACTGCTTGTTGTCTGACACTGGTTTTCTTCCTCCATGGAGGCACCAATTGTTGGCAATGGAGAGAGACAGGGAAGACTGATTTGGTGATCAGAATCTGATGTTATTGTGGGATACAAACACTTATATACTATTTCAGGGAGACTAGTAATGTGTACTACAATGATTAGGTTAAAATCACATACACAATCTTATGCGTATAACAACATCTCTTGCTTGCAGAGTTTAATGGGATTTTCTTTTTCCGGTAAACCTGTTTGATTTAATCTTCTTTCAATCTAGATCTAATTTTCAAAGTTCCGTTTGCTTTTCCCAAGGCATTCTGTTATCAAATATCTTACGTTAACCAGGTCCAAAGTCCATCATCTGTCTGGTGTCCCCCAACATTCCAACATGATTCTAGTCTGGGATTTGATATTCCCCCTCAAGAAGGAACATAAATTCCATGGAAGAGTGGCTTTTTGCTACCAAGCTACCATTTGAGGGCTTTCTAGTCTCAGTCCTTCATGTACAATAATGTTTGTTAGGTTTCAAAAGACCTTGCAATCCTTTGAAATCCTTTTTTCAAACTGTAAGCAAGGGTTCCACTAGGCTATGAAAATCAGCTGATTTTTGAAATGGACTTGTCTTCAAGCCTCAGTGATTCTGGAGGGATTATTTTGTGGGTTTATTGTGTGTTTGTGTGTGTGTGTTTTGGGGGATTTTTTTCCATTATATTGTTGCTTTTTAATTATTTTTTGAAATATTTGGTTTGCATCAGCATACTCAGCTTGGACAAAGTATATATGCTCTGGAATCAGTGGTTTAAATAGGAGTCCTTAGGGAGAACAATGGGAAGGGAAGTGCCTCTGCCAGTTGATTTTCAGCACAGCATGAAACAGTCAATTACAAAAGTGGAGATCCTGACTTCAAATGGAAGCTATTATCAATAAGATGTAATTTGTGCCTAATTTGCTCCTATAAATCCCACCACTACAACTCATACTGTTTTAAATCAGTGAACAGAAGACTCATAATCTGATTGAGAATCAATGCTTTTTCTCAAGTCCTGCTATTCGTTTCAAATGTTTTAATTTTCCCCCAGGGTATCATACACTCATGAGAAGGGGAGTGTTGAAGATGGTGAAAGAGAGTATCAGTACTTGTAATATTACATTTAGGCTGATGTGTATCTGTCAGCAGTTTTGCAGGATTTGAACTGCATATCCTTTTTATCAATTACTTTTTGCTATAATCAGATGTTATAATATGAGGTTGCTTATCTGAGATGACTTTGCTCAGTGTTGCAAAAGCCTGTAAGCAGGTATCGAAAGAGATTGTTGTACATTTGCTAAGTGTTGCCCATCAGCAAGTAAACTACAAACTGAAAACTAGTTTGTGTTGCAGAGCATCATGTGCACTTATTTGCACTTCCTTTGTGTCTGGATGTCCCTGAATGTATCGCAGGGGTGTTATGTTAGGCATTGCACAGCTCTGTAGTAAGTGTCAATTCTTAGCCCCCAAAGCCCAGAACTCAAGTATGCAAGGGAGACTGAAGAACTTTCTTGCCCTTGAGTCATTAAAACTGAACACCGTGGACGAATACCCTCTAACTAGTTAAAGTTAGAAAGTAGTTTGTTTATTACACCAGCAGGCAGCACGGGGGTCATCCAAAAGGTGTGACCACACCATACAAGGTTCTTTGCCTTCTATTTATTTCCAAAATAATACATATGCATAACTGCAGCACCTCCCATCCCCACTTTGTATTAAAATGAGTTTATTAGTCCTTCAAGCATGTGCAATTCTTCTCTTGAATTGGGTCAGTCCCAGGGATGAAGTCAGGAAGGTCTTCGTCAGGTCTCTGTGACCCTCTGGCACGATCCAAGGCCCCCTGCTTTGTGATGGATTAACACAGAGTCCAGATGCTGGGCATTGTTCTACTCATTTCCTGTAATGGTTCACTTGCTCCACTTCCTTCTACAAATGAGCTCATAATATAACAATTAGCTTTAGCTTAAGCATCTAATAATTGTTAACCTATGGTTGGTGTATCTAACTTCAATATGAATTGGTCCTAACCCTCAGCTAAAATTTTAACCCTTTAAAACCACGATTCACCCTTTGCACATACAGTGTAAAAGAGTGTTGGAGGGAGATTAAATTATTTACTCAAGGCCACAATGATGTCTCCAGCAGAGCTGGAAATGAGTTTAAATTTCCTAAGGAAGTGAGAAATTAAGAATTGTGTTTGACAGAAAAATTCATTGTTTTGACATTAGTTTCCTTTGTAATAAGTGAGGGAAAACAATCAATCAGAAATTTCTTACATGTAAGGAAAAAAAACAAAGTTGAAGATTGGGAGAAACATAGGAAGATAAAATAGGCAGGGGAAAGAGAAAGAAGCATGTCAGAGCATTTGTATAAAAGGGGGAAATATCAAAGTCATTTTTCTTCTGCATGATTTAGGTCCATGGACTGATATATTGTTTTAAATAAGTTCCAATTAGAGAGCACTTGTCTTTTCATTATGCTTGTGACACAGAGTGCTAATTTAGGACTCAGGCTTGTTTGTTTGTTCAGGGTTTTTTTGTTTGTGTTTTTTGCATGAGAGGGAAAGGGATATGAGAAAAAGAAGGATTTTGGCAAAAAGTTTCAGTTGACGAAAAACTGATGTCTTCCCAAAATGTTTCTGTCTAGTTCTGTGCTAGAATTTTAGGTCATCTTAATTCTGTTTATTACTGTATTACATTGCTTTTGGACAAGACTCATTATATTTCAGAAGATGCAGAGGTGCAGAATGGAAATGTAACTCCTTGTAACTCCAGTTTCTCCTTATGAATGTAGTCAAAAAGCTATCTGGTAAGATTCAGATGACAAGAGAGGCAGAATTCAGGCCTGCTTGGCACTGAGAAGGTAAGTGCATGGCCCAAACATCTTTGGATGAATCAGAGCACCAGAGCACTTCACTGCTGGTACACTACACTGCTGGTCTGTGCGAGAAGCAGATGCCAACTCTGGGAGAGTGAAAGTGTGACAGGTGACAAAAGGCAAAGAACAAAGCCACAGAACACGAGGCCTGTGTGTGCAGCATTCAGACTGCAAGGGGAACGTGGTTGCCACTCGCCTGCTTGCCGAATTCACGTTAGCTGTGATATGGAAGAAGTTCATTGACATCTTACTTGTGCTGCTACCTATTCCTTTTCCAGCCCTCTGCGGAAGCCCTTGCACTTCCCTTAAAACTCCCAGATCCAGAGAATGCTATGGTAATTGCAGCAGAGAGGGGTAGTACAGCGTGCATTGGAGAGTTTGATGGCTTACATGTGGCAAGGGGAAGGGGTGCAGCCCACTGCTGGGTTTTTTTTCTACAACCTTTTGCTACAGGGGCAGCTGCTGAAAGTTGCCATGAGAGTTGTGAGAGTGAAAAATTGGACGGCACCTCTATCTGAGAAGGAAAGTGCAGAGCCACAGAGTGTTGTGCGCTGTTTCAAGGTTGTTTAGAGAAGGTCGGCTTTAAGAATGCCTTGTGTTCCACTGAACACTACCACACCAAACATGCAAGAAAGTGCTTATCTGCCTGTTTTGTGATGAAGTCCCATGGCTGTGCATCACATTTTCAAGAAGCAAGAACATTCCCAGCTATGTCTGATTGTGAATGAGCTGTTGCTGGACTTTTGCAATTCTCACACAAGCTCACACAAGCCCGGTGCTCCACTGCTTTAACACCAAAATCACCCTAAAACCCACCAAAATAACCTGAAATCACCTCAAAATCATCTTTGGTACCCTCAAAAACATTCTAAATCTCCCCAAAAACACCCTAAACACTCAAAATCACTGCAAAACCCCCCAAAATCACAAAAATCACCTGAAATCACCCCAAATAGCCCTAAAAGAAACTTTAAAGCACCCCCAAAACCATCCCAAATAGTCACAAAAATCACACCAAAATCGCTCCCAAAACCCCCAAGATAGCCCCCAAATTCCCATGAAATCATCCCAAAACCACCCAAAATCATCCCAAATTTACTTTGGGAGCTCTAAAACCCCCCAAAATCACCCCAAAAACTTCCAAAGTTGCCACAAAAATCACGCCAAAATCACTCCAAAACTCACAGTATCACCCCAAAAAACCCCACACAATCAATGCAACAAACCCCAAAATCACATGAAATCAATACAAAATCGCCTTTGGCACCCCCCAAAACCCCCAAAATCAGCCCAAACCCCCAAAAATTGCAGCAACTCCCCAAAAAATCACTCTGAAATAGCTAAATCACTCAATCAATCACTCAATAAATCACTCCAAAATAAGCTTCGGCACTCTCAAAACCCCCCAAAATCAGCCCAAGACCCCCAATATCACCCAATATCACCCCAAAATCGGCTTCAGCACCCTCACAAAGCCCCAAAATAGCTCCAAAATAGCCCCCAAAACCCTCTAAAATCACCCCAAACTGCCCCAAAATTGGCTTCAGCATCTCTAAAAACCCTCAAAATCGCAACATAATCAACCAAATAAACCTTGAAATCACCCCAAAATCGGCTTTGCCCCCCCCAAAAACACCCAACATGATGCCCCAAAACCCATGAAAACTGCTCCAAAAATCCGCCAAATCCCCAAAATTGGCTTCAGCACCCCCACAACCACTGAAATTCGCTCCAAATTTACAACATCATCCCAAAAATTACCTCAAAACTGCCCCAAAAAAGCCCCAAAACACCCCTCAAATCACCCCCAAATTTGCTTCAGTACCCCCAAAACTTCCCCAAAAACCACCCCAAAAACTCCCCAAATCAGTGAAAAACTGGCTTGGGCACACCCAAAACCCCTCAAAATTGCCCCAAAAATAAACCAAAAATCACCCCAAAAACCTCAAAAATCTCCTGAAATCACTGCATAATTGGCTTTGGCATCCCCAAGAAAAACCAAATTTGCACCAAAATTGTCTCAAAAGTTACCACAAAATGGCCAAAAATCAACCAAAAACCTCTCAAATCAAGCAAAATCTCCCAAAAATAAGCTTCAGTACCTCCAAAAAAACCTTCAGGATATCCCCAAAAACCCCAAAATCACACCAAATTTGGCTTCAGCACTTCTAAATAACCCCAAAATTATGGGGAGGCAGCTGAGCAGTGAAGCTGAGCGTACTGAAGAATTTTCAGAAGTACCCTCAAAATTTCAGAACAATCTCAGCTTGCAGAGGTGATGTTTTCTAAAACACAGATTACTATAGCTCACACAGACTCCTCATTTAGCAGTTTTTTAGAAAAAAACAAAACAGAGAGACCAAAAATATTTAGCTTAAACATTGTGCTTACAGAGCTTCAAAGTGCTATGAAAATTACCTTCTTCTTAACTATGTTCAATTTATTGTTCTAGTTTTTCTCTGAAACCAGTCTTACAGCTTAATGCTTAAAGTATTTGGGGTTTTTTTTAATGAGTAACACCACATGAGAATTCTAAATTTTTTGAGAAAAGTACTTGCTACTGTTGCACTTGATCAATATGTATTTTTTTTTCAAAAAATGGATTAGTGCAACCAAGTAGCAAGAGCCACAGAGAAATAGAAAGCATAGATTCTGCTCTGCATGCTAACAAATAGGTGAAAGAGCTGTTAGCAGCTGGAAAACTATTCTCAACAACACTAATTGACTCTGTGCCAATTTTGAAATTTGAAATAGCCTGTATTGTTTCAGTATTTAGGTCCTCATTTTCTCATTTGCAAAATAGATCCATTGTTTTGAGACGACTAAGATTTCCTGGAACAAATATTACTTTAGCATAGGAACTTTTTGTTAGCTGATAAAATAGACACCGTGTGTTTATGAATTTCTGTCTCAAGAGGCCTAGTTCCATTCTATTTTTCAGTAACACATTCCTCTAATTTCTAATTTCCATCTAATTTCTCTCTCTCTAAGGTGACCAACATATAATTTCTTCAATGTCTACTCATCAAACAAAAAAGTTGTCAAATCTCTTTTCATCAGTTACACGTAGTTTACAAAGATGGGACAATGTGCTTATGAACTTGTCCTTGAACAAGATAGAAAATACAAAAGGATCAATAAAATGTGAGAAAGCCCTTTGGTACTAGCAAACTCAGACAAACTGGTGCAACTTTCTGCACTATTGATTTGAAAAGATTGCTGTTTGGCTGCTGATCATACTGATAATCAACCAAATTACTTGCTATTCTTTGTAGCCAAAAAATTAAAGCAGTGCTATCCGCAATTTTATAACATACTCTGAAATAAAAATTGGATAATAATACTCAAAGTCTGTCAAAACAGCAACAATTATTAAGACAGCTGTAACACAGTAGGCATGGTAACCAACAGTTGTATAAATTGCTACTAATTTAACATAGCTCTGTTTTAAATGCTGACATTTTGGATTATGCCTACTATAACAAGATAATTCTGTCACCCATCACACAAGTATAGCTTTGTTAACTTTGAAATAAAAACTGCTGGACAATATAAACCACAAAGTTATGTAAGTGAGGGAAACAGACAATTTCACAGGCAATTTGAGACTGCGCACCTGACTTTAATTATGAACTTTGAAAACCTCACTCCAAATCATTGACTATCATTCACTAACAGCCAGCAGCAGCTCTCTCCTGTGTCTCATGCTTTTCTATAGCATCCAAAGCCCATGGAGCTGCACCGTAAGCTTGAAGATCAGTATGCCAGCCTCATGTCTTATCTATTATCTACTTTCTCTGTATCATTTCTCAATAAATAAAAGGCCCAGTGGTCCCCCATCGCACATCATATTTGAGTTAATATAGCTATACATTATTTATGTGGTATTATATTTGCATGGATGAGCTGTTGAATGCTCCAGGTGATGTACTGTATTTCAAGAAGGGTGTAACATAATTGGTGAGAGTCTACAGGAAGTCTGAGAGGGCCCCCAATGATCTACAAATCTAATTTGAAAAACAACTGCTTAACTTGGAAATAGAATTACCAAAGAGAGATAACAATGTGTCAACATCTAAAATGTAGTTATAAAGAAGAATTTCTGTGTATATCCACTGTACACAGGATACACAATAATGGGGCTTAAATTACAATCTGCAAAACTAGGCATGTGCCAGTATTTGCAGCACATGTAATAATAACTACAGGACATTCTTAAGAATAAATTAGGCAAGCATTTGTCACGAATGATGCAAAAGATTGTTCATTTGTTAAAATGACAGCAAAACTAGACTATTTTAAGGGTACTTTTTTGTCCACTGTTTCCCCTCTACTTCTGTGGTTATCAAACACAAACATCATCCCCAGTTTTCACCTACACTTACGTCTGCACACGAATGTAATTACCTATGTAAATTTTTGTTATACAGAGTTGAAGTAGGTTAATCATAGGTCAGCCAACTTACATAAACAGCATTTTAAAGTTAAACACTTTGATTTGTTGCAAAATGTAAGCCCAACAGATTGCTGCAAGCAGTACATAAATCCTTATTCCAAAATGGTTTTCTCTTAATTCTTACAGAAAAACACCCAATATAAAGCCTAGTTAATTTATTTATTTTTGGACATTTTCCTCTCTGTCTTCAAGTACTTATTAAACAGTAGAACAACTGACTGGGAGAAAACACCATAACTAGCAAAAGAGCTGACTCCTGTAGCAGTTGCTATTATGTCTGAATAACTTACAAGTACAGTTTGGTAGGTATATAGGCACAAAAATTGAAAGTAATAATCTGTTAATGGTATGCTGAGGACTCCACAACAGCATGTGACCTAGATCAACATATATCTATGGGGGAAGAGGTGTACAGAAACATTCTTCCTAATCAACAATGTATATAGCAATGGTAGGAAAAGGTACTTTGTATGTGTTACTTGCAATCCACTGAAAGAATCTCTGCAGCAGCATTTAAAGAATTGGAAAATTCTCTTTTTCTGTTCCACAGAAAAAAAAGACCTTAAAAGACCTTAAAAGACCTTAAAAGCAATATGTATTGTCTGCTGTCTTTTGCCATTAGTGAATAAATGCATTACAATCAGCAGATGCAAAATCAGCATCACCAAAAGTAAAGCTTTTAAATATATCACACAGAAGGCGCTAATTCTCAGTACAGTTCACAAGGTTGTACAACTGTGAAATAATTTATGAGACTGAGAAACCTGAAGTCTGCCCTGAGTTTTACTAGCTTTAAAACGGTGTTTTGTCATTTTTTTCAAGTATTGTAGAAAGAAAAGAATCTCATTAAAGCAATTCTCTCTCACTGCAGAAATGCGCTGTGTTTCTCCGACTGTGAGAGGAGTCCAAATTCTCTTATCTCTCTTTTAGATTCTGGGAGAATCTGTCCTCTTCCACTAACTGAAAGGAAAGGCCAAGGGCTTTGTGTCTTCTATGTCTAGAGCAACTGCATGCATCTAGAGCATTAGCTTGTTCTGAGCTACTGCATAGTAATCACCTATACAAGTAGGAAAACAAAGCTGACTGCCTGAGTTTCTATCAGCTAAAATATTTTACAGAAACACAATAGTTTATAGCAATACAGGAAGATGAGATTTAGGTATGTGCTTATAGCAGCTCTTTTAGAAATAAAAAGGAAACATTAAAGTTACTTATATGTGACTTTAAAGCACGCAAAATGCGCAGTCTACAAACCATTAGCAATATTTACCTTTTCATGGGACATTACCTAGTGTCTCAGACTCAACAAGTATAAACTGACAGACCATTATGATTTTGAAAGTTTTACAGAAGTTCCAATAGTGAGTACAAAACTGAAGTGTTTCAGTTCTTGAGCTGAGGCTTATTGTTTGAAGACTCATTGACTTATTTACTGAAGACTCATTGTCATCAGTAAAAGTTATCTTAATCCTAAAAATTGATCTGTCAAATTGTTTTTGTAAAAATGAAGCTGTTCAAATTATACCATCCACTCATATTTAAGATATTAAATAGTGCAAATAAAAAATAACTTCAACCAGGATCTCCCACACAGCTACAAATCATGACCATTTACAGTCCTTGCATGAGACTACACAAGGTACTTTTTTTTCTACAGCAGGTGCTGAACATTCTCAGGAGGAACATTTTGCAGGAAGACTGTATGACAATGAAATTATGATGGTGCACTCAACTGAGAAGTAAACTACATAGCTGCAAAACACTGCCAGAGTCCTGAGATACATGTACAATCACATTCTTTCAATCTCATAGAGATGAAAGCTAAACAGAAGAGCATCCAGGTACAGCTTGCAAAGAAAAATATTCACAGCCTTTTATCTACAGGACACACAGCTGCAAATGAGAAGGAAGGCAGAGAACCTCCAGGGTGTGTGGTGCAATTCAAGGGGTGTGAGTTAAACATGCAGACAGAAAGGGCTTTCTCAGTTGACATGAATTGTGATGGAGATTTTTACAGGAGATTTTTATGATGGGTACAGGATCTCTTGAGGATGCAAGAATGTGATGGTAGAGTTGGAAAGGAAAGCTCATTGCCCTGGTGTGAATGGGGTAGTTGTTATTCTCCACTCTGAATATAAAATCTAGCAACTGATTTCTCTTTGTCATATTTTGTGACTGGATGGCAATAATGGCTGTAGTTCCTGGGAGCAGGCAAAAATATGAGGCTGCACATAGCTTTAAAAGAAAAAAACATAGTACTAATATGTGTTTTTACAGGCTGCATGGGAAAAGGTGATTCCCAGCACCATCATTTTTTGTATTAGATGCTTATTTTTCTGCAGCAGATGCTGAGCATTTTAAGATTTGCAGGTGGACTTTATGACAGTGAAAGAATATGATGGTACACTCAGACAAGAATCAAAGTGCATACCTCCAGTATGTGCTCTGTTATAGACCACTCTTCTTTCTTTTACTGCTGATGGGAAGGCAAGACAACATCCTGTCTCTGAGCCCATGCTGTTACTTCCCCTGTCTTTTGCAACAGCAGCCACCTGGGATTCCTCTCCAGAGATATTTACAAATAGAAATCACTTGAGCAGTGTATTGTGGAAGCATAAGCTGCAATGAATGTGATTTAGAACCAATTATTTTTTGTCAATCATGACAAAGTAAAACCAGCCATTCCTCACTTTATTGAAATTCTCCTAAAATAGTAGTTGGTATGTCAAATTTTATATCACAGGACAACAGAGCAAAAAAAAACAGTTTACACTAAAATGAGTACCCCAAACTCATAGGCAAGTAGGCACAGGCAGCTCCCAATTTAAGTATACCCAGCACCTCTTAGTGGTGAAAGCTGAGTCACCACTGACCGGAATGAGAAATTTGAATACCAGCCTTTTGTAGTTTTTAACCCCCTGAAAAAGAACTAGGTCTAGCCTGTTTGTCCTCACTTGCCAAATACCATTAAAGTGCTTTTACTATTACAAACTACTTCAACCAAGCAAAAGAAGCCCAAGACAACTGAATATCTAGGCCAGCAGAACCAGAGCTGACATAGCTGGGAGCTGCATTTAAATAAATGATCCAGCTTATCTGCCCATCCTCCAAAGAACAGTGATGTCTTGGCTCATTTATATAGATTTGGGCTATAAACAAATACAACAGATGTAGAAAAACCAAAAACTGACAGCAACTGAAATATAACATTATTTTTCCTTTCCATACACCAGTTATACAACTATCCAACTTATGCACTTACATAACAGAACACAGACACAGTAAGTCTTTTACTCAGAACAGATTAATGTGTCTTTCCAAGAAAGTCAAAATGACAATTTAAAATATTAGTATTATCATTAGCAATGCACCTTTCCTGAAGAGGAAATACTTGTCTTTTACCAAATGTCAACAGCAAGAGTGTGTAAATAAAATAAACAATACACACCAAAACCCACACCTCAAAAGCTCTATTTAGTTTATATATTAAAATAACACGTATTCATTGATGAAAACTCTATCAATTTATACTTCAGGTACTTCTCCTGCAGGAACCAGCTATAAAAGAGAAAGACAATTTTACATTAGTGCCAGAGATTTGAGCTTTACAAACCCATACGTTCTTGTGTTACAGTATTTTCACAGATGAAGACTAGTGTGGACCACAGAAGTGGGTTTTAGATTCCGTATTATCTTCTTATCACAACAGAGGAAGTCAGTTACTTCCAGAGAAGCAAATACCAAAAGAATCTTCAAAAGACAAAGCTTAACAAAACCACAAAGGAGATCCTAGGTAACACATATTTTTGATTTTCTCTTTGCTATTCACTCTAAGGAGACAATTGTATCTGGAAACACCACAGACATTTTCAAAACAACAAAGAACATGCTTCCTTTCACAAAGAATTTCTCCAACTGCTGACTCTTCCCCGAACTTACTCTACTGAGAAGCTGATTTCCTTTTCCAACTTCTACTGCAAAGCAGGGACCAAAGATTAAGAAAGAGCCTGAACCCTTCTACAGGCAGCAGACAGTAAGCACAAACTTTTCTAGTGAAGAAAGTAAAGAACTGAACAGAAATACAAAAGGAAAACAATTAATAAAGGAAAAAAGATAACCTAATAATGTCTGAACCCATGCATTTGTCTACAAGCTCTTTAAACAAAACCAAGAGTCTTTTTATAGAGTGTACACGTCTCTAGAACAAACCCCTTAACATTGTGACGGCAAAAAATAACTGCCACAGCCACTGGTAAAAGAAAAAAAAAAAAAAAAGACACAAGAAGATAAATGTTAAGGAAGTTTCTTTGCACACTGTACTGCTGCTAGTACATAGATAAATTTCTCGGACAATAATTTGAACATGACAGGAACACATACACTTCAGTGAGAGCACTTACTGTGGCCAGTTTGCGGCTAATGGCCAAGTACCAGCGCCCAGCCTCAATCACGGCCAGAGCCATCTTCCCTGCTGCCCCTGCCCTACAGCAAGGGCCAGGCGAGGAACATCCCACTGAGTTTCGGTGCCATTCACACCACTCACAGGTATGCCCACTTCCTATACAAGTGAATGACATAAAGCCTAAATGAATTTTAGGATTTGCTCATTTAAATTGCGAGATATGGCTATTTTGTTATAGAAATAAGAACAATTTTTGCTATTTTATTGTTTATACGTAGTAGTAGAGAATGAGTAACCATTTCATATTATGACTGCTATCAGTTGTAAGCTGTTTAATGCCTTTTTTTTAACTATTATTTAGCTAAATGACAAAGCCAGCTAATTTACAAACCTTCACATACTGTTATATAGCTATTTACAAGACATGTATTATTTTAAAGAACTTTTCTAACTACTATTACTTAGAGGTTTTTAAAATATATTAAAGAGATTCTTCCAGGTAAAGCCTGGACCCTGGACAATTCCTAGCCTTAACTAGTAGCAAAATATACTAATAAATCCAAGTGTTTTCTACACCAAAACAATACTGAAGTAATTTTGACTTTCCAAATTTAGACCTATAATAGCTAAATCTACTTTTGAAGTGAACTTGGAAATTTTACCCAGGAATGGTTTTCCAAGCCCTCACTTTAAACAGAAGCTTGCCAGTTACTACAGACTCTCAGTACAATATTTAAGAAATTGACAATGCATTGTTTTAAATCAACTTTCTATTTTTCATGTACTACTAATTGTATATATTATTTAATTATTTTTACTTAGTATAAGTTTATTGTTTTTATTGTTTTGCTTTTATGTTGCCTTCATGTTCATAACGAGAAACACAAGTTATTAAAGAAAAAAAAATAAGGGGGAATATAGCACCTCCAGAACTTTACACGAATATTTACACTAAAAATTTTNACTTTACACGAATATTTACACTAAAAATTTTGAAATCAAATCAAATAAAATCAAATCAAATTTGACCCCTTACCCTCCTGAAACACCCTCAGAACCCCAAGAACTAGAGCCCCTGGGTTCTGTGAAATTGGATT
>VZRH01003552.1:1597-16872 GCA_013397555.1 Urocynchramus pylzowi
GAGAGCGTCCCCAGCATGGGCATTATGACCTTGAGGTTTTTCCAAGACTGAGGGAAAGGCAGTCTTATCAGAGACATTAGCATTTGAAGAGGAAGCCTCTGTTAAGAGAGATAAAGATGGAATTTCCTCTGCCACTGAGTTTCACAGAGAAATGGGGTCTTTTTTCAAGTTACTTTTTTCTACAGTTTTAGTAATTACATGAAAAATAGGAATAAATCGCGTTACAGAAAAATCTTCCTTAGTTTGAAGGGTATAAATCCTGGTCCCAATTGTACCCCAAAAGGAGTCTAGAGTGACAGTATTTGTGTTAGTATCAGGAAACCGGGAAAGGATCCATTTTATAAATTTTTTCAGGTTAGTTTTTGAGAGATTGCCTTTAGAAAAAGAAAAGTTCTTAGAAGATTTCTAGGATTAACAAATATATATCTCTCTCATTCTGAGGTCGTTTCAATTTAGAAAGTTCAGATCCCATAGTTTCCTATCCTCTCCAGCAGAAAAAAGAGGGCAAAAAAAAAAGAAAAAACCTAAAAAGGACCCAAAGTTTAGAGCACACAAAAAGACTGTTTTAAAACTTACAATTCTTCAGCCAGGTGTGGGTCAGAGATCTGCTGGTGGGTGGTCTGCTGTGTTTGACTCCTTAGGCACACTCATCCCAGCTGTTGATTTGCAAGGTTCATTGAACACCTCTGAAGATAGATTCTTTTATAATGGAGACCTCATCTTCAGGAGATACTGGTGACCGAAGGCAGTAAATTTATCTTCTCAGATAGCTGCTCTCTCTAGGGTTATTAGATCATATCACCCGGTTCTGGTGGCCAGTTTACCACAGTGCCTTGTGGGGGTGAGGGTAGCCCCCCAGCTGCCCAGCAGTATCCAGATAGCTCAGTACTTTGTAAGTACTGCCTGTCCAAGACCCAAGCAGCTCCCAGCACAGGAAACCCTAGCAAGCTATTCAGCTCTTAGTGATTCTCAGCTCAGTGATTTCAGTTCTTAGCCTGCTAGGGCTCACATAAGCAGACTTAAGGAAGAGAGAGGAGAATCGCCGTTTGGAGTTCCACAGGTTTCCTTTATTCGGGTCTTCTGCAAAGGGTTCCAGGGACAGCTCTTCTGCAAACTCAGCAAAAGTAGCCCTTTATATAGGGTTTAGGGGGATTGGAAATTGTCCAATAGTAAGGGTCAAAAGGAAAGTAGCCTATAACCTTACAGAGAGATAAGAGAGGGTCTGGACGGAAGAGGGGTTTCTTTTGTCCAGTCAGCATAACTTTTGTCCAGTCAGCATTTCCTATCTTAGGCTATTGACCACCAGAGAGACCTTGCAGGCCCTGTGCCTGCTACAGAAGATACCCTGCATTTACCTGTTTCCACTTTGCCTCCCTTTCTTTCCTTCCTCTGCCTCCAGCAGCCCCCAGTGGATCTCCTTAGCCAGCTACAGACTGCAAGATGCCTGTGGAGATGATGCACTCCAGAATGGTAGGAGAAGTGGGGGATACCTGTGGGAATCCAAGCAGTGCTTCCATACTTCTGAATGGCCCCTTCACAGAGCATCCCCTGACTGGGGCTACACAGGAGCCTGTTAGATGTCCAAATTCTGTGCACACACTTCACCATGAGAAATTCCCATTAGGATTAGGGAACATATCAATAGCAGAGACTCAACAAAAGTGTCTCTCTGACCTATAGCACAAAAGCTTAGTCATCATACCTGCACTATCTCTGAAGCCACTACATGAGAATAACCTATGATCCATCACAGCACACATCACAGTTGAAACAGCCACAATATACAGAATATCACCATACAATTCTAGAAGGCTTTAAGCATTCACCCATACACAGTAACAACATATCACATCAGAATACTTCAAGCATCTACCCAAACAGAATAACACCACCCCAGAAAACTGCAAGCATCTGCCCTTCTTGTTCCCCAGCCCAACCTTTTATACCCCTCATGTTCATGCATTGCACCTGTGTGCCCTCTGTTCCCTTTGCTGGTTGGTCAGTGCACCTGGACACTCCTTGGCTCGTTGCGTTCAATGTTGTTCACCTGCATCTCACAGCTGTACCCACTGGGGATGAGGCTGGGCCCAGCCCCACTCCCAATTACCCCAAACTGTGTACCTACAATCATCCTCTTCAGAATGAGTCTTTTTGCACAAATCACCCTTGACAGCATCTTTCTAGACTCCCAGAGTGCCTGACACTCTTTATGAGGTAGGGTGATGTCCAAGGGATCCACAGCTTTGGGGAGCAGTTGCTATTCTTTGCTTTGTCACTATCAACCTCTATTCTTTCCATTCCCATTCTCTCCTGAACATCATCTGCATGATCAAGTGCCACATCAGCCAGATTAGGAGCACTTTCACTGCCTTCCTCACAATTTCATGAACTTCCCGTTTCCCCAGCCAGAATTACTATCACAATTGTGTCCAAATGGGAGCTGGACCCACCTCACAGCCCAGCAGCCTGAGAACTCACAAGGTAATTCACAAGGTAACGTGAACCTGTCACCACAGATAAACCATGGAATGAAGCTTTTCTCTGTGAAGTTTAATTACAGATGACAAGTGTGAGTTTACAGCTGGAGATGAGGCCATGTATGATGTCGGCAGAATAAGATGCCAGTATCATGTCTGTATCACTATTTCCAGACAGAGTTCATTTGGAAATTGCTTCATCACTTTGAGAGGTCTTGGAAAATGCTTTAATCTCTCCACAGAGTTTTCAGACTGTGATGGTTAACATTTAGCAACCATGTTGTCTTCTTAATTTTAACAGATAAATCTCCATTTCCAGCAATATTCTTGCAGGTGGATTTAAACCAGCATATTCAAAGGCAGAATTTGTTGACCAATCATTTTTGGCTCTGATTTGTCTTTCAATTAGAAAAATTAGTTGTACTATTATTTGACTTCCCAAGAAAACAAGACTTACGCAATTATATGTGTGGTCTCTAGCTGCCTTTACATTATTTTCTCTACCTTACATAGCTTTTGTGCCTGTTGGCCAGTTTCATCTAAATTTTTCAGATTTATGGATGTTAAAGTTCTTACAAGGTTTGTGAAAACTGGCAATAAGGAGTTTGGGAAAGCAGCCCAGACCTAGGTCAAAATGTCTTCTCTGCAACTGATATTCCTGTGACCTGATGGTAACTCATCTGTGTCTGCACTTGCTGCAGTTACACCTTGAGTGGGCAGAGCATCAGAAGGGAGGCAGGCTCAGAAATGTAATGGTAAAAATAGCCCAATCTTTCTCAAAAATCTGCTGCTTGGAGCAATGTGTGAGGTTAGTTAGCCTTGGTATAAATCACAAGCAAGTTTGTCCATTACAGTGAAATTACTCCAGATTTACACTGTTAAAACTGAGAACAAACACTGCCTTTATGATTGTTTAGTTAGACTTAGTGACAAGAGTGAAGGGTCCAATGCAGCAAACTGTTAACCTAAGCATTAAGTGCATTGGTTCCCCTAGGAATAGGCTCAAATAAAGACTGCCATGGGAAGGTGTACGAACCAGCAAAATGATGGAGACAGAGCAAAACCCTGTTACCACCCATGTGCAGATCAGATTGTAGCAAAGGTTTTCTCTCCCACACACAGAGAATTATTTGTATTGGCCAGCAGGTAAGAAAGAATTCAAGCTAGTGTTCAGCTCCCTGAATACTGCAGCACTGGCTGCTACATGCACAAAAACAAGGCTTTTTATTTTTTGAATTAGCAAAATGCTTCTGAAGGTCCATGAGACCATGAACTTTCCCCAATGCCATTTAAACTAGCATTTTTTAAATTTAAGGCTGTGTTTTGCGTTCAATCTGTACATTTCATTACTGTAGTCACTTACATATGCTTCTTGCTTTGTGAGATTTTGAGGGAAGAAAATGGATGCAGTTTTCCCCATTAGCCACTGCTTTCCCTTATGCCAGTGTCAGGCTTGCTGGGAAGAAGACTGTTAATTTGTCTTATCACATGCATCCCAAGGCAGCTGCTTTTTTTTGCTCCCTGACTCCCTGTGTCATCACAGCCTTCGACGTCTCGATCTCAGAGTACTTCTTACTGAGACACATGAATGCTGCTGTTCTCTTCCCAGCTATTCCAGCTGCTTCTGCTGCCCCATTAGAGCATCAGTGTCAGTATAAATTATTATATGTATTTAACCTTTTACAAAACACGAAGTCTCCATGTTTTCAAAACATCTTTGAACCTGGGCAGGCAAGACTTTCATTATTTAACAGCACACTGACATTCTCTATCACTAACCTTTGACAATAATGACCCAACTTTCTGTTTGCAAAACTCACTTTTCCAAATGATCTTCTTTCACCCTTCCTCCTGGTTGTGCCTATGGGCCTCTCTCTTTCTTAAGAGAAAGAAGTTTTCCTAAAAGAAGACAAATGCAGCATTAAAGCCACTTTCCTCTTCTGCTTCAAAGACACCTTTCCTGCATACCTCCCTTTTTGTATTATGAGTTAGGAACAAACTGCTTTATCCCTGGTATGTAACAACCCAGACAAAGCCAGAACACCCTGATACATGAGTTTGTTAAGCTGATAAGACTGTATTTTTGCATTCACTTTGATAAGCTTGTAAGCAAGAGTAGTTTGAAGTAGAGGGGATTAAAATGTCCTGAGGTGCTGATACAATTGCTGCTTTCTTCATACCTAAAGCTGCCCATGAGACCATGGGAGCATGGAAGGGCATGAATCACTCACAGCCCACCTGTAGATTGACTGGATGAACTTTTTTCCTCACTTCTCCAAGAACTTTCCAGTCACATATCTATCTGCAATAAGATTTTAGGGCAAAATATTTTGGGGTAGGTAGGAGATTATTGAACTCATTTGCACAAATTGTAAAACTTTTGGTCAAAGTACTGTTCTGAAACAAAAAACCTGAAAGGATTCAATCAAAAATTGACAAAAATAATTTTTTTTTTAAGTGCACTGTGTTGAGATAGGTGGAAGAGAAGTATTCACTGAGTTTTGTCAGGAGATACTCATGATGTTGGTTTTGGGAAATCAAAATTTTCTTTATCTTTATGCCCTTCCTTCATGCCGCATCTATTCCTTAGCATTTCACTGGTCACCTGTGAAATGGTGCTTCAAGGCTTCTCTACTCACCTTTTAAAATTCATTATTATTTATGCCACTCACTGACACCTCAAAGAAAAGTATCATAATAGTGAAGCATCTTTGTCGCATGAATCCAGAACACTACACATTCACATAATTTAATCCACATAAATTACAGAAGAAAGAAATAATGCGGGGAACAAATAACTTCAGAAAAATACTCTCCATTTAGTACAAGGTACTTTGTCCTACAGTACGTAACAAAGGGTGAGATACTTCACAAAGGCAAATTGCTGGAAAAAAGAAAAAGTCATGGTGCTATCTGTTAAAAATCTGTTTCCTCTTACCCAAGACATAAATCTCCCCATTGACTACGGCTGTGCTGAAGCGGTACTTGGAGAACTTCATTGGAGCTCTTTCCATCCATTTATCTTGGCCCGGGTCGTACCGAAACATTCTGTTGTTTAATCGATCCGGCTCCTCATCAGGCAGATCCATCTGCATGAAATATGACAGCCATATAATACAGCATTTGGAGCCCTCCACACATGCGTACAGGCAGTTAATCACAGCAGACAACTCAGCAGATAAATAACACAAACACATCAATTACAGCTGTGGGGGATTGTACTCCCCAGCGTTTACCAGCACCCATGGCTGGTGTCTGGGAGTCTATTGTAGAAGGTAAAGGAATAAGTGGGTATCTATATCCTGCAACAACAGAGCCAAGGATTTGGGTCCTAACAATACATTCAGGATTAGGGTTAGGGTTAAGGTTCCCAGCTCTGGAAAAACATACCCCCTTCCACAAGGCTGCTGTACAGTTCTAATAATAATGAGGGAAAACCAGTCTGTCTTTTTTTTCCTGATAAATGTTGAAATGTCTTTCCACTATTACTCAGACTGTACCATGAGTCTCAGTCAGGTACTTTGCTGGCCTTTCCCAGTCCTATATATATATATATGTATGTATGTATGTATATATCTATCTATATATATATTTATTTATATATCTTATCCTAATAAACATTTGCATGTTTATTTAGTCAGCCTAATGATAGTGATGTTGTTGTTCAACAGCTGTAACTTCAATAGTTTTCATAATAACCTCCTAACCCCCTCGCTATATCTTTGCTTCCATAACAATTTTTATACTCACTCTTACTCCTCTTGTTCTCTCTAATATTTTTCCCCCTTCTCTGCCTGTCTTATACAATGCAGGGCATTCAGATGCTGCTTTCTGAATCTGGGTATGACACCCTTGAATGTTAGCAGTGGGATGTGGAGGGAGTATTCTGAAATATTTTGGGTTGAAAGTTTTCACATACAGAGAGTGAGAAGGAGAGAAATACTTTGCTTACTTGTGATGGCATTACATGTGTCCTTGTTTTCTTGTTATTTTTCTTTCCCAAAAGATCTTTCCAACACTAATGTCATGGACGAGATAGTAGGAGGCAAACTAGAGAGTAAATATAAAGCCCCTTGGTTATTCCCTGTAAATGCCCGGGGCATGTTCTTTCTCCGTGGTAAGTGTGAAACGCTAATTTATTCACTGAAAGAGGGGAATTTGAAAGCTGAGTATTTTCAGCACAAACTAAACATGTACTTAGAAGACACCACTTGACATGCTGTAAGTTCACATCCAACTCACTTTTGTGGTAACGTTCTCCTTGGAGTGCACCATGTTCTCTCTGTGTACAGAAAACATAACTTCCAGTAGCCCTTCTCTGTGTCTCAGGGGTCTGAAATCTTCCTCTCAGCCTCACCAAACATTTTCTTCTCTTTTAACAGCCCCCAGTTAGCAAGGCTGGAGTCACTTTGGGTTTTAACTGCACTGACATCAGGAGCCAGACCAATGCTGAGCAGAGCAGCACTGCTGTGAGCGAGTCCTTGCTTTCCTAAGCTGTTATTTTATGTCCTGGCTTGACTTTGTCTTGTCTTATTTCAATTACAAATCCTGAGTAGGAAGGGTATTTTTCTCTGTCCTGTAATGGACACATGCATTTAGGGCACTCTGTCAATGGTGTTGATAGAGTTTGTTCAGGATTGACAGAACATTCAGTGCTGCTCCAGCACAGGGACAGCCCCTGGCTTGGCCAGCTCATTTGCTTTCCCAGTGCAGCTGTGGTAACCCCACATATGCAATCACTGCATCTGACAGGGGCAAGATAGATGGTACCAGAAGAATTCAGCACTCTGTAGTGCTGGTCTTAAAGCACTTTTTTGAGTACTTTAGCTAATTTATTCTGGTCTGTGCAGGTACACCATAATCTTAAAAAGCTATGGGTTTTGATCAATTGCTGTTAATCTGCTCATCTCAAAGCAATTTCTATATAAACTCAGACATCCATGCATTGTTACTGATAGTACTGGTAGGCAGGTATCCACTTTAGGTGGGTTTAAAAAAAATTATTCTTGGCTCAATATTCCTGACTTGTGCTTCTAAGCCACTTTTCCCTCTCACAATCTGTTCTGGAAAAAAGCTTAACAAAGCTGGTTGTCTGACTTCAACAGCTATCTTTGTTATATGACATATCTTTCAGTTCAAGTTTTTTTTACATACAGACTGTTTCTACATTAAGTGTTTTTATATTTTATTTCTTTACATATGAGATACCCTTGCACAGTTGCTTCTGTATCAGAAATACTCTCTGATCTTTCTGTTGCCTCCGTGGGGACTCCCGCACTCAAAATTTTCAAAGAGGTGGAAGTCTTGTTAGCTGAATTCATCTCACTTTTAAATACTTTAAACAGTAATTTATTTCAAGAGGACAGAAACCATTGAGTCGAGATGACAGTCTCAACATACTGCAATGAGGGTTACAGATGCTCCACTTCATTGTCAAGTGAATGTGGGGCTTTTTCCTGAGCATTCAAATTTGAAATTCACCAAGCAATAAAAAAAATGGGCTAGACTCTGAAAAAAAAGATATTTTACACTGGGAGCAACTGGAGAGAGTGAGCAGAGCCCTTGACATCCATCTTCCTTTTAGAGTAGCTCTGTATAATCTCTGCACTACTGAACATGTATCTGTAGCCCTGCTGAAAATCCCTGTAAAAACTTTACATGGCCAAGCAATGCAACAGAAATAAATAAATGGATTGGTAAAAGGACTCTGTTTCCCAGAGAATGCTTTGACTTTTCATTTAAAACATAATGTAATGAAAATCAAAGAAATTAACTTTAGTTAATTTAAATAAATTAACTTTAGTTAACCAAGAAAGCTTCCTGAGAAATCAAGGTGAACTTTAAATGTCATATATAAATCTGTCCCTGAAGTGTACCTGTGTACACGCTTTTTGAAGACAGGGCACAGTTAAGGGTCCCTGTCTGACTAAATAACATTATTTATTATATCTAGAAAAATTAAGAGGATGGTAAATAAGGAATAGAAAGGAAGGAACCTATAATGACAAAGGAGATGTATTTTAAACTCTTGCCCACTGTCCACATCTCTGTGAATAAAAACTGCCCTTCCTGAAGGTGGTATTTACAGTGAGGCTGGTATAGATGGATATTATTCTTCTTCACCCTGTTTGGTTTTCCTACAGAATATGTTTAATCAAAGGAATGTGAGCAACTTATTCTTCTGTTATCACTGCTGAATTTTCCCATTAAAAGAAGCGCTGTAAAGTTACACAACAGTTCTTGTTAGTGCACAAAGCAAATGAAGTAAATGGGCACAATTCTCAACCTGAGGTGTCCATCCACCCAGCACGTACAGCTTGTCCTTCACTGTCACCACCACGTGGCAGGCCAGTGGTACTGGCAGAGGTGCCGTGCTTCTCCAGGTGCCTTGCTCCATGGAATACTTCTCCACACAATTTGTGACCAGATACTGATTTTTCACTTTCATTTGCCCTCCTATTACATAGAGGTCGTTGTGGGCAGTGCCCAGTGCGTAGAGCTCACGGAGCTGAGTGGTGCACAGACTGTGCCAAAAGTGGTTTCCCCGCTGGTGGTATCTGTAGGAAAACCCACAGTTGTAAATGCCCTGGTTCACCCAAGTCCCATCAGCCTGTTTGGAAATGTTACCCCCTTTAATTGTCAGCGTTTACTCACTTCAATGACAAGAGGAGCTCTCTCCTTCACAGAGAAGTTGTAAAATTGAGCCCAATGTTTGCAAGATCAAGCATTTTTTAGTATGAGGAATTCTAGGTGCCCTTTCAAAGATATTTTACCCTAATTAAGATAAGAAGACACTTATTTCTGCATGTGCTGCTCAATCAGTTTCTGCTGAAATTAGTGGGAGCAGTGAGAACTCAACACTGCTGAAAAGGAAGCCACTTCATCTGCTTCACTATGAATTTTTTTCCTCAAATTTAGGCATTTGCATTTGAAAATGCCTAAACCATTTAAAAATTTGATCTTTAATCCAGAAGATGTCTGGTTTTCCTTAAAATGTGAAAAGGATATGAGTAAAAACAGAATGAGGTTTTTGAGCTATCAATCATTATTATATTTAATCTATGAAGCATTATCACCAACATCAACAGAGAAGTATGTTTTCTCTGTGTTACTGGGCTCATTGGATCATCACTTGGCTCATTTCCCCCTGCTAGTGACCTGGAAAAGAAGTATCCAAGGAAAATACAGAGATTTTGGTAAAGAGAATATAAAATCTACATGCATTGATCTAATTGAGCTCATTACTCAGAGACACCACAAGAGTAACTCCTCATTCTTTCAGAAGAATTTGATTGTATGTATATAACTCAGAGCTGTGAAAATAAGTTGTGACAAATTGATTAAAGTAGTCAAAATCTCAAAGAAAAAAAAATCAAGTAAAAAATGCTTTGTGTAATGGTCTTTTTTCTTTTTTACTCCAGGGACATTATTTAGATTTAAAATTTTTAAATAATTAGGGAATTTCTGACAGAGGGTACACACCTATAGATTTCAATGTTCCTGGTCCTTTGTCTGGACATTTTGACGGCGCTTGCCTCACCTGCCACAATGATATCATTTTTCTCAGTGACAACACCAGTGCAAACACATCCCAAGCCCTCTCCATACTTTGGGGAGGAAATGAAGTACGTCTTTCGTGTTGCAGGAGCGTAACAAAAGCTGGCATCTGCATAGCTGCCATGCCTGGACCTGATGCCAAGGGAGTTGTTACCAATACAGAGCAGGAGATCTGTAGTCTCCATGCCATATCGCAGGCTGAGGGAAGGGTGGCTGGACAGTTGGATGGTTTTCAGTGCTTCCTCAAACAAATCGTTGCATTCTGAATTGCACAGAATAATTGTGTTCCTTTTCCGGGCTTCCACAAGAAAAGAGGGGCTGACAAGTACCAGTCTCACTTGCTTGAGGAGCTCAACAAGGTGTTCTGAACGTGACTGTCTGCTGTGCTTGACCCATCTAATGACGAGGTCCAGAATGCTTTCCTCCCTGGAAATATTCAGATCATCTGATTTGATGAGAGTCAGCAGCTGCTGGAATTCAATCTCTAGTATTTCTTCGTGCAAGCTCACCTCAGCAAAGTGCTGATACATGTATTTCCTCGCTTGGTCACATAAATCTTCTGCCCCAATGTGCTTTGCAAAGTAATAGATGCCCACACAGTTGGAAGCATCCATATGGTCCATCATGTACTTCTGACACATATTGCAAACCTCTTCCATCTGCATGAAGTAGGCAGTGAGAGCGACAGTCTGCACGTTGTGGCTGGTGAGGCGCAGCTCAGCGCTGTACACATAGTGCAGGATCACGGACATGCTTTCAGCAGAGATGTTGTGCAGCACCACTTCCCTCTGCATGCACTCTGCCAGGCCACACGTGAACATGGCTCTGAAATAGGCACTGAAGGCAGCCAGCACCACCTTATGGCAGGGGAATTTCTCACCTTCTGCAACCAGCACCACATCTATTATCTGTGTTGACTCCCTCAATCTCTTTGCTTGCTCCAATAAAGTCAAGCTATGGCGCTGCTTTCTCTTCTCCTCAGCATTGCGATCCATGGTTGATCTCCAAACGTCCTCTCTTTAAATTCCCTCAGAACTAAAGATCTTCATTGGGAATGTTTCTAGAGATAGAAGCATAATATTATCCAATAAGAACAAACTATTGGGCAAATTAATATTGCTGTAATTACCTAAAGTTAATAATCCGTATGGTGTGATATGAATCAGTAATATATAAAAATTGTACAAAATTTTGGTGAGGTCTCAGGTTCAAGGCCTCCAAAGCAAAATATAAGAAAAATCAACACTTCAAATGACTTTCAGGATTCAATACCTACTCCCAAAATATGTGATTATTTAAAGACTATTACAGACTTCCCTTCAAAGCAGCCTTTTTAAACTGCCTTCTCCCTCTTTTCCCTGATCCTGATACAGAGCCTATAAAAATTGAGCTGAGAGAGTCAACAAAGTGTTGTGGGTAGAGGCAGCTTTTATCCCCAAAGACTAGTAGTGAAGTGGCAGGAACTAACTTGGTCCAACTGGCCAGATTCTTTTCTCTCTCGCACCAAAGCATTGATCACTGGTTTCTACAGAGTTGCTACCGGTTTCCTTTGGAATAAGTAAAGTAAATAGAGTAAATACATTCAGTAAATAGAGGCCAGCCTTCAAACTGTCCTCCTTCTTCTCAGCAGGATGTTTATGTGCTGCAGAGTCACAGTTTTGGTTCCACGCACTGTAAGCTCAAGGGTCATTTTAAATTAAATTGTAATTATTAACATGCTCCCTCCAGTTTTATTTACAGGGGGGAAAAGGGAAAATTGTGGTCTCATTTCTGTTTAGTTTTTTGGTGTTTTTTGTTTCTGTTTTTGTTTGTTTGTTTGTTGGTTGGTTGGTTTGGTTTTGGTTTTGGTTTGGTTTTGGTTTTTGGTTTTTTTTTTTGTTTGGTTTGGTTTTATGGGTTTTTCTTTGTTTGTTTGTTTGTTTTGTTGGGTTTTTTTGGTGGTGGTGATCGTGGTGGTGGTGGTTTTTTGGGTTTTTTGGGGGTTTTTTTGGGGTTTTTTTGGGGGTTTTTTAGTGTGTTGAGTTTTTTGAAGGCAGATCCTTTAGTGAATCTCTGTCTTTCTGCAGAATGTGAGGCACAGGTGTAGAATTTCAGTGGGAGAATGACATTTACCATCACTTGAGGGATACCAGTCCTTACCACAGTTTTTCGCTGTAATACGGTAATGAGACAGTTCTGTTTTAGAAATGCATTAAGGACTCATGTCATGAGTCACCAGTACACAAACAAGTCCTAAAGCTGTGGTATAACCATGTTTGAAACACATTGTAAACATGCTACAAAGTGCTTATTGAGATTGTTCAAATGTGTAACATTCCTCAGCAGCTTAAATATTTGCAGGATCAAGGGCTTGTATCACAGATTGAATTGATTTTCTCAACTCCTGGCAGCACAAAGAGAAGTCTTAGTTTCATTAAAGAAAGATGCATCAACATAAAGAAACGAGTATATGAAATTCTTTGAAATTCCTCTAAAGGTATTTTTACAGAGTCCAGATTTTTCTACAGATTTTGATAGATAGATCTTTAAAAATATTGTAGTTATTTCCCAGGTGGAAAGGAAATCTACAGCTATATTACCAAACTCAAACCTACTCTTTTAGCTGTTCAGTTGTTTTTGGAATTAGTCCTCATTCTACAGTTAGGTAGATTCCTCACTTTGAGTGCTAATTTAAAAGCTAAGCATGCTTGAAGATTGGCATTTCCTTGATTTGATTGAGTCTTTCCATATTCCAAATGTGGAACCAGAAGCAACAAATCTAAGAAATGAAACTGGGTTATTACCAGATTAAAAAAATTAATTTGGAAGACTAAACATTAACATCTGGATGTGGGCCAGGCTCTGAGCTCTTCTTTTGATACCTCTAAAATTCCATCAAAAAATAAGTTTAGTACAAAAGTGACAGAGATGGTATTTCAAAATCTAGATTTTTTTTTTTTCCTGTCTCCTTTGAAATTAAATACTGCATTTGAGAAAACGTGGGTCTTAATCCTGTATCGGCTACCTCTGGAGCAGTCTTTACAGTCAGTAGAAACCTTTAATGAGGTAAGAAATGTTCTTTTTTTTTTATCCTACATGATAATTAGACCATTTGTTGTTTTCCCCTTGTGCTATTTCATAATTCAAATATTTTGTAATATTTGTTCTTCACTGCATTTTGATATCTATATCTCAGAACCTGTGCTTCTCAAAGACCATAAGCACAGACCTCTTGAAGAAGATGAGCTATAGTGTCCTTAACCAGGTTGTTCATTTCCAGCTGTATGAAAGTGTTAGTAAGCACCAACAAGCCCCAATCCTGTTTCACATTCTGACTAATCATGACTTTTCCTCCAAAATTATCAACTTCTCTCCTTTCTCTTTTATGATGTCAAAACTTCATGCATTCCCCCAGCTTTTCTATAATGGTCAAAAAAGTATATTTTGAATGTAAAGAACAAGTGAGATAATTAATCACCATCATTTCCCCCAGACTTTTGTACAGATCAGGAAGAAGCTGTCCGTAGAACTGAGTTATGATTTCATTTCCTTTGCTGTCACCTGTAAGTTTTCTTTCACTGTTAATTTAGCTTTCTTAAGAGCAATGCTTCATCAGTGGTTACACTGTTCATTAGATTTGTGAATTTTAAAGTGTTCATACCAGTGATCAGCACATCGGGCACAACACTCTGGCAGCCGTCTGCTCTGCTCTTTCATCAGTAAGGCCTCAGCAACAGCAATGTTGAGGAAAAACATAGCTCATGCCATTAATGTGCTACTTGAGGTATTAATAATCTGATGGACAAGTCCCACAGCCACTGCCCAGGTAATGAAGGGCAGTGCCCATCTGCACCCAGGGCAGGTGGTCTCCTCTGCCACCCCAAAGCTGCTGGGTCTGCTCTGGACACCCTCCCCGGGAGCAACAGCAGGACTGCCCACAACCTGGGAGCAGGAGATGGGCTGGGCCCTTCTGGACCTGCTCCATACCCACCATCACCTCATCCTGTGCAAAGAGTCTGCACCTTCCAGGAGGATCAATGCAACCCTCCTACCTGTCTTCACCTACCTCACTAAGCTCTGCAGAGCAATGCTGCTTCCCCAGGCAGAGCTGTAGGAAGAGTGTAGTTACCTCACTCTTGCCAGAAGACAATATTCACTTCTCCTTGTCAGAACATACCTTCTTTATCTCCTGTGCTTTTACAGCACAGCCACCTCCTGACTGAACTGTACTCAAAAAAATCGTGCTGTTGACTTGCATGTGAGCCTACTTTCTCCATTCTACTGTTGAGGAAACTGAAGCTAAAAGGTTAAAAAGAAAACAAGATTAAAACCCAGGGGTGAAATCCTTTCATTAACTTTAGAAATTCATCCCTGTCCTTTAGGTGTAAACTTGTCACTTCCCCCCTAGCTTTTAGCAGTGTTTAGGTGAGGTCATTGGAAGGATATTAATATTCTCCTTTATATCACTGGAAAGACTATTAAAGGGTAATAATGAAACAGTGCTGCTTTGATTTCCCTCTGGGTTACAGAGAGAAAAAGATGGTACATTGATAGTAAAAGAGAGGATAAGTGTGATACAAATATAATTTGCAGTGAGACACTGCTCTGAGATTTTGTCAGAGGCTGATTTGTCACTATAAAACTTCCAGTGCAAGGTTCAAATCCTATATAATGTCAGCAGAAGCTGAAATCAGAGTTAATGCCTCACTCAGAATTTTGGGATACTTTTTTCTTCTACTGTGAAAAATGGATTCAAGTGCAAACCTCCATTGGATGTTACTTTATTTGAGAGATGGGCTATTAATTTTTCTCCGGTTCTCTCTGCTATTTTTATATCAACCATTTAGTTAGTCTAATTTCACCTTTTCTTTTTTGCCTTTGTGCCGTGAACCTTATAAAGAGCCATATATAATGGTGTGCAGGAGCTCCAGAATACACTTTGTGAGGCAGTAGCATGCTGCATGAACAGTTTAAAACATAAATAAGCACACTGCTGTGAGCTCAGCTCTCCAGCTTTTATGAGGCTATCAAACTATAAATAAATGCTGTCCTCAATTCTCAGTTACACTGCAGGCCCTTTGAACTGCCCTAGTGCAAAGGGACTGTAAACCAGATGGAAGTAGCTCATCAGGAATTTCCCCCAACCTCTGGGGGGGAAAAAAAAGCTACTCTGTAATAAGAGACATGATTTTGTCTGTATTTTTTTTTTTGTCTGGGACATAGATTTTTTTTTTTTTTTTTTTTTTTTCCCGAGGAATTTCC
>VZRH01003552.1:17026-34637 GCA_013397555.1 Urocynchramus pylzowi
TTCCCTGTAATAAAAGACATGATTTTTTGTTTTTTTTTTTTTTTGTCTGGGGCATAGATTTTTTTTTTTTTTTTTGTCTTTTCCCGAGGAATCTCCTGTTTCCATGTCATGGTGGGAGGGTGAGAGCTGTGGGACCTGGCCCAGCAGAGGTCACAGCACCCAGCATGGGGGGCACCTCTTGCATCCTCCTCTTCCCCCTCTGCTTTTTTTTTTTCTTTTTCTTTGCCTTAATGAGGCTGCCCTGCCTTCAGCTGGCCTCCCTTCAGGTGCTGAAAGGATCAGAGTTCAATCACATCAAAGAACCAGTGCCTCTGCCCATGAATTATTTGTGCTTCCTTTGTTATCAGTAAGCTGAGAAGCAAATCTGTTAATTGTATGCATTATGACATTTGGCTGACAGCCATACTGAGGCAGAAATCAGCACCCAGAGGATAATAATGTTATAATCTCAGAGTTCAATTATGAAGGCTGTGCTGGCATTTAAAATCAAGAATTTAAACCATGCAAAAGATCCCACAGTGCTCAGAAAGAGCAAATAATAATGCTAATCTTGATACAAGGAACAGGTGTAATAAGATATATAAAGGAAGCTTCCAATGAATTATAGATGTTCCTATATCTATAGGATAATAGGAATCCTTCTCTTAATTCTGACACCTGTAAACTTGCCAGAAGAAATTATTATGTGATTGAATTATAAGGATTTAGAGGGTAACAATGTGATAAAGGCAGTTATGGCACCTATTTATCAAGAACAAATTGTGTCAATCCAATCTAATTTTCTTCATTTTTTTCAGGGATAATAGGGGATAAATTAGACACTTTGTCTTAAGACTACTGATATGGTCATTATGTGACAAATTGTGATGAAATCCACAGACTAAATCAAGATCAGTTAGGTGCCCAGCTAGTTGAGAAAGCAAATTCAAATGATAGTTATTGGTGGTCAGACTGGGAAGCCTCTCTAGTTTGTGGCTGGAGATCTGTGCTGAAAAGGTCACTCACAGTTTCAGGGAATATTTACTTTCTTGCTTTGATTCAGATATGATTTCTTGAATGAATTTCATCTATTCTGTCCAGATAAAATATACATTATGTCCAGACTTGTGGCAGAACATTAAGAATTTCCAATTAGAATTGGAGAACAACCAATTCTTTTAGGAAATTTATGTTCATATAGGCACACAGGTAAGTGTCACTAAAAGATGGTTCTCTGTAACAACTATACATTTAGTGCATGGATGTGTTTCAAGTATCACTGTAGCTACCAGCAGACAGGGTAGCGGGCTTTCTGGAAGTTTTCCATATTCAGTCAGTTGCCACTTACTTAGAGAATTAGGATTTTCAGGCTTTCAAAAGCATTTAAGGAAGTTAAAAGCCCAACTCCTGCTTCAGCTTACTGTGCAATGTAGGAACTGAAGTGTCTGCATCACTTTTAAAGGTTAAACTTCAGCCTTAAATAGCTTAGGGCATTCTAAAAGATTTGCCAGATGATGGGATCACCTTCTATTAAAGTCATTGAAAGAACCCTCCTTGATCAGCCCTCTTGTTCTCTCACGATCAGCCCTGTAGCAGGGAGGAACAGAGCAACACAGACCCCCTTATGCATCCAAAGGAGATCACTTTATTGTAAAAAGGAATTTATACCTTTAATTTTAACCTGACATAACTGAAACCAAACCAAGAGCTAACAGAAGTTAACAGAAAGAAGGCGCCCATTGCCTGGCTCAGTTGCTGCGCTGCTGTCCACACGTCCTACCATCCAATCAGCTTCCTGCCCATATGCTGTCCACATGTTCCTTCAACCAATCAGCTTCCTGCTCATACGCAGTCCATGTGTTCCTCCAGCCAATCAGCTTCCTGCTCATACACTCTCCATGCATTCCTTCAGACAATCACAATCTCACTTCCAGCTGTCACTCAAATGACTCTCACCCCTCAGCCCACTCCCACCCATCCAGCCTGCAGTAGTGCCTTTCCCCTGGGGCCTTGTGGTAACATAAGCCTTAGCAACTCTAACAATTATAACCCCATATCCTACATCTCCCCCCTCTTCTTTTATTAAGCAACAAAAACCTACTAGGAAAAACCTAAACAAGTCCTAAGACATTAATAACAATGACAACAATAAGAACTATAACAACTTTTCAAAAACTGTAATGTGCTTATAACACAGAGTGTTATAGTGACAGAATCCACTCCACATGATGGCCTGTGGAAACGTAGGCATAGCCTCTTCCCCATGTTAATAAGTCCAGTGTCCTTTCCATTCTACAGTCATCAAGTCCTTCACCATCACAGGAGGTTTTAGATGAGCCTTTGTGTCAAAAGAATACTGCCTTTCACATGCAGTTTGTCCTATCTCATAATGATTTAAAAAATTAAGGACATATACGGCTCATGAGGGCACCTCAACTCCCCCCCTTTTTGTTTTTAAGTACAAAGGCAGTGCCTGTCATCTCTTCTGTGGGCCCCCCCTGCTGCTACAGACCGCACACTCTGTGCATTTGTAGCAGTGGGGAACAAAACAACATGGACCGCCCCCCCCCCTCCCTTATGCATCCAAAGGAGATCACATTATTGTAAAAATCGGCCCCTTTTTATACCTTTAATTTTAACCTGACATAACTGAAACCAGACCAAGACCTAACAGAACTTAACAGGAAGAAGGCACCCATTGGCTGGCTCAGCTGCAGTGCTGCTGTCCACGCGTCCTACCATCCAATCAGCTTCCTGCTCGTACACACGTCTGTGCATTCCTTCAGCCAATCAGCTTCCTGCTCATACACTGTCTGCACATTTCTTCAGCCAATCAGCTTCCTGCTCATATGCTGTCTGTGCGTCCTTCAGCCAATCAGCTTCCTGCTCATACACTGTCTGCACATTTCTTCAGCCAATCAGCTTCCTGCTCATACACTGTCTGTGTGTTCCTTCAGCCAGTCAAAATCTCACTTCCAACAGTCACTCAGCTGACTCTGACTCCTCAGTCGAGTCCCAGCAGTCCAGCCTGCAGCTGTGCCTTTCCCATGGGGCCTTCTGGTGAGCATGAGCCTTACAACTCTAACAATTATAACCACACATCCTACACAGCCCCATAGCAGGTACAATTCAGGTGATCTGAACTGATTTATTCCTGGCAGGAAAGGAGAAATTTTGAGGTTTTGAAACTACTAACACTACAAATCAAATTATATCATTGGCCCATCATATAAGATAAAGTCTAACAGTCCTTCTGAGAGAGATTTTAACTATTTTTCTCCCTCCATCCCTGTGGCACCTTGTTTCTATTACTGAGAAGCCTGAGTCAAGGCACTCTGAGGTCTCACTAGATCCAAGAATAGGCTGGTTCTTCCTGAGATGTGCTGCTAGGCAGGCTTATGGGAGCTTTCTTATCTTGTTACAGTCTGCAGGTAGTGCAAAAGGAGGCTCTCAGTGCTGGGACAGAGGCTGCTAACCTACAAGCTGCTTCTGTAGATGTAGGCAGCTGTGGCAGTGTTGTGTTCCCCTGTGTGCATTCTTGCATCCCTGCTGCTCCAAGCATCCCACTCCAGCACAGCCTGCAGTCATCTCTCTCAGACTGCAACAGACACAGCCTGGTCTTTCTGCAGAAGCTTCATTTCCCTTCTCATTGTGTTGCTCTTAATTTAAAATAAAAATGAAATGGAACTCAACAAGGTTCTCTGAACTAGGAGAAACTTGGTACCTATCAGGGAGATTTTCTAAGCAGTCTGCAAAGCTTCAAAAACTGTGTTTGGGAGCGTGATTGACCATTGGAGACCTGAAGATGCTTTGATCAGTTTTCAAAGCCTTTGGGTAGTTTATGATTCTGGGAAGGTTTGACAGTTTGAGCTCTGTGTACTGCCAACTCAGAGGCCTAGATGTGGGATTGGATTAATATTGATCTTATCTCAGCAAATACCAGGCATATTTTTTTTTCTTTAAACTGTTACAGATTCATGAAAAAAATCAAAGCAGCTGGAAATGAAAGACCCTATGGGCCATCTTTTGGAATGTGCCTTCACCTGACTTAATCTGGTTCAAAGCTTAATGAAGTCAGTGAAAAGGAGCCCACAATTTAAGTAGAAAATTGATGTGGCTCTGTTAACAAACAAATGCCTATGGACAAACCCCAGTCTGAGCCAATTATGTGCATTAATTGTATGAGAAGAATAGAACATAAAGATATACATACCAAGCTCATTTCTTTTACAGTTCACATATGTAGATCATTTTTCTTGCATATAAAAACTAACTGAAATGGCAAAGTGCTCACTCACAGAAGGAGGCTGTACAAGTTTTTTACAATGACAGATGTCAGCAGAAGGAAAATGTATTTCTAAAATGCATTTCAGTAGCTCTTTAAGCAGCCTGACAAGGGCCTTAGGAGTTTCTCTTTTTGCATTTCTCTAAATATACTGGCTAGTATAGGAAAGACTCACTTTCCAGAACAGTTATATCATATAATATAAACAGGACTGTATCACAATTAAAAGAAACATAATTTAATAACTGTGCAAACTAGGCCCTCTTTGCATTTTTACAAAAGATTGTGAACTCTAATTGCTAATACTTACATAACTCTGGAGCATGCATCCCTCTGGTGAGCAAATGCTAGTATGTAAAAACCTTAATAATTTGTCATTCAGCAGTGAGATTGTAATAAAGTGCAAATTGTAAACCCTTATAACTCGATGTCAGGATTCCATTAGTTACTGTTTGAATCCAAACTTACCACTGAATTTCTCCAGTTCCAATTTCAATCACTACCAAGCAAATATGTGGGTATGTCCACATTAACAGAAGGGAAAATTCAGAGCAACCCATGGCAGCAACCCACCACCACCTCCAAAACAGCCCCTTCACTGACACACACATTCAATATCTCCTAAATCTGCAATCCCCACTGAACCTTCATATTGAAAATGTTCATCCCTTTGGCAGGAATCAGTCTCAGGCATGTATAGATACCCTGATAGAAGAGGCCAGAGTTTCTCCAAGCTTCCTATTTGGAAGTAAGTCCAGATGTTTGCAGGTTTGTGGAGTATTCAAATCTCCCCACCGTGCACAGACCTCACGCACTGAAGTTCCTGCATCCACTGGCTGATCCTGTTTCCACACTGCTGACAAACTCCATATAGCTGCAAATAGACCCCAAGTTCGATATTAATCAATGGTTCCTGTCCTAACTTTGTAATGAATCTCTTACAGTTCCTTTATGAACTAGGCAGCAGGCACTGTAAGGAACAGAGAGGGCTCAGATTTGGCACCAGCTGTGGGTCCTACAGCCTCCTCCCCCTGTTGCTGCCTTGCAGCTGGCCCTGTGTTTATGCTCCTCAGTAGTACCTTTAAGGATTCCCCAAGACAGACATTCAGGTATGCCTGCCCACAAGTTTCCCATGCACCCAGCAACCCAAAGCAAGCTTGGCCCTGGCGATTCCACATTGTTCATCTGTCCCAGCACCAAACACCCTTCCCTTTCCTGTTCCAAGTGGGGATGGGGTTTAAATGTACCTTTTCGACGCTGGGAGCAGCAAGGGCCTGTGAGAGTGCATGGGAGAGGGAAGCAAAGCTCTTGCACAACACAGAGAGCTCCTGGTAACAGTGAGGTGTCAGAGCTAAAAATAGCCTTGCACTGGGCTCCTAGCTGGGATAAGGAGCTGCTCTAATGTCAGGCACAGGGGCACATTAGGACACAGCCAACAGGCATTGATGCCGTTCTTCTCACCCCTTGTCCATGTGCTGCCTGCCAGACACTGTGCTAGGGGGCATCAGAGTCTTCCTTGGGGTGGTGCAGCTGCAGTTGGTGTTGGTGATCACTTCAGGAATCATGTCCCCCACAGACCTTGCACAGAACCAGGCATATGTCTGGATGGCAGCTGTTCCTAGGTGGCTGGAGCAGTTCCAGCACAGGAGCACCCACCTACCTCTGAGGTGTGGGTACCCAACCACAACAGATGCTGTTGCTTGCTGACCCTCTCCAAGTCATTCCCAAAACCAAGGCCACTGTCTCCATAGCTGACAGAAATTTTCCCAAACTGATCCTCCTGCCCTTTGGCGAGATTGCCAGCTGTTGAAGCTGTACACGAAAGAAGGATTGCTGACCAAATTGAATTGTTATCTGTATATTTTATGGCTATCTTCTTGTTTGTGCTGGTGTAGATCAGAAACAGATCAACTGAATTGGTCCAGAATACTGGGGCTGCACTGATGTACATCTTGTACTCTGAAAATTAAAGAGGAATGGAGAGGGCCATAATACACTATTTTTATTTTCATATGTTTAAGCAAAGATGGAAAAAAGATTAAGCAGAATTTAGGGTTATAGAATTGATTGATGTTGAGCCAATACTTTTAGTTGAGAAAGACATTAAGGGGTTTTTAGAATGTTCTTTATTAATGTTATTAATGTATTTATTCTCCATGCTAATTGGTTGGTTGATTGATTGATTGTAATAACTTCTGAGAAAATTGAAAATGAAATGTAAGTTCCTTATCTAGATTTTTATTATGATTTTATTACACAGTTTTTCTAAAAGCCATTAAGGAAGTTCGCAGAAATGTTCAACTGCTAATAGCAGTTTGTTGCGTTTAGAAGGAAAATTAAAGTACATTATTTTAAAAGCATATTTCATAGCATTTGTGAACAAAACTAAGAAAAAAATCACAGTGATTAAAGTTTATTCTTGTCAGAGAATTCAATAGACCAGATTACAAGGGTATATATTGCCTAAACCCCTCGGTTGTTCTTATTAAAAGTTCAGATTAATCTTAGAAATAAAAATACCCAGTCTGATACCACAGCTCTCACAGAAGCCAAGATAGAACAGTGTGCTGATGAAATGCCACAGCTGTGATAAAAATGGACCGTATCCTGTCAATTGCCTTGTTCTCCTCTAACTTGGAACAATTTATAGCATGGTGCTGGTTAACAATGGAGCATTTATGTAGTTAATTTTATTTATATGAAACCAGTCCACTATCTAAATAATAATCATGTTTCTTTATGGATGCATTTCTTCTGATAATTTCTATAATGAGCCTGTTTCACAAAAACACTAACACTTTTAAGGAAAATTTTTCTTTATTGCTCATGAAACTACAAGTAATTCTCTTGCACTTCACTGAATTAACTGGGACACCCCGTCATGCAGTGGGGCAACCCCTGGACAGCTCTCAGCAGCACTTCATGATGTCACAAATTGAGTGTGTGCTCCCCATATTTTTGCTGGAATTAAAAGCTCTTTCTGCTGTAAGCCAAGCCTGTTTTCACCTTCTTCATGTAATTAAGTAATAATCTTTTCATTCTGATATCATTATCTGTTGTCATGGTGATTTTTATTATAAAAATGAATGGCTGAGATGTGGGCGAAGACAAGTCTTTTCTGAACTTTGTTAAGCTAATACCAAGGGAAGAGTATCTGTGATAATTCAATAAACTTGTGATCTTTTAGCACAGTGTATTTTAAAACAACGAGAAGGACTAGGCATCAGAGACAGAAAAGGCACGTTTAATGTAAATTTATCTGTGTTTAGGAAATATGTGTTAAATTTAATGTTTTAGAACAGTGTCTGCATAACACCAGTCATACAGTACATGCTGGTGCTGCATGAGCAAAGACATTCCTTTCTAAATCTCAACTCTTAGTGATTCACTTATTGGAAAAGTATCCCTTTTTTTAGGAGAAAGTCTGACCAGTTTACGAGTGTGTCTTTATCACAGTCCAGACTTTGGGAACAGCTACACAATGTTCACACTTCACCTGAAAGCAGGACACCTGTTCTGGTGGGTGGATGCACACAAAGTGTCCATGGGTGAAGCTTTGCTCCAGTTTGCCATGAGCAGGACCATGAGTCGCAGTCAGTTCTAGCTGAACTTCAGAAGAGACCTACATCAGCTCAGTTAAACTCTGTCAGGCATCAGGAAATGGTTTTTCTTTTCTGCCACTGAAACATCACCACCAAGTTTCTGAGCTGAACTCATCTCCTGTCACTCTTGCCATGGTTCAGAGCAGAACTTCATTCTCCATTGAAAAATACACAGTTGTGTCACTAAATGGTGGCACATGATCACGGCTTGGGAGAGGAGACCCTCATGCTTGGTGACTCCATGCCCAGGGGTGGCTCCCCAGCATGGGACACTGCTCTTCTCATCTCCCATCTCAGCAGTTTCTTGGGGATCCTCAGCCTCTTTTCCTGGAGAGGGAGGCAGCCTCTGGTTTGGCAACTGGTACCTCACATTTGCTTTACTTCTCACTGAAGTGGTTCTGGTGTGTTCATTCCTCCATATGGCATCAGCTGAGTGTGCAGGTGCCTCCAGGCTCAGACACCGCACTGGCCGATGGCACCAGCATTGTTCATGACACAGCTGCTCCCTGCTCTCAGCACGTCCTGCGTGGGCAGCTTCGGCATCTCCTGCCTGGGCAGAGAGCCCAAGTGCCTTCAGCCCTCAGGGTGGGTCCGGACCACATTGCAATGGTTGCTCTACAAACCATTTGTTTTCAGAACCAGCAGTGATGTTTTGGTTATCATATCTGTATAAACAGTGCCAGTTTGGGTACATAGGGACAAAAAATCCCAGAGATACAGAGATTTCAAGTTTGATTTTACTATCTATTCTCTCATGACAGTCCAGATACAATATTGATTTGGGTTTTTTTCCTTGGGGTTAGTGTTGACCTTTAGAGCAGGCCAAGGGCAATCTGGAGCTTGTCTGTGGCCACAGGTTGGGGAGGCATCACCCTGCAGTCCCTCTGAATTGAAATCTCTTTCTGGCTCTGTCAGGTCTCTGATTCCCAGATTGCCTGACTGATGATGTGGCATGCCAGCAACCCGTTGCTTTTCCATTTAAATTAATGATAAAGTTATGGTTAAATTAACACTCCAGCAGAGGTAATAAGGACCAACTCAGCAGCTGCCATGATGTATGCAAATTGCAGTTTCACACATTAGAGCTCGATTGTTGCTTAATTTGTAGTTCTTTCTGTCTTTTAAATGAAATAGCCTCCATCAAGTTCAGGCAATCTTAAAACAAAAGGCAAAAGAAATTCCCCAAAGTCAACCGCTCACCAGTGCTTCTAACTGCACCTACAGTTTTTCTTCTGGGGTTTCCCTCCTGAGCCCCAGTAAACAGTTATTACTGAGGTACACTGCACTGCTGGGTGCTTTTAGGCAAAATATCTGCTGATTTCCAAATAACAGACAGCCTAATTAAGGAGGTACTGCTGGCCCTTTGGTGTAAACAGAAGCCTCATTTAATTTGCAGTGGTGCCCCAATCCTGAGGCTCAATATCCATCAGGGCTTTTTCCTCTGGAAATGAAACTGTAACAGAGCAAAAGAAGAGCTGTGATAGCTGCCAGCTAATCAGACAGCAGGAGGAGGCTGATAGAAGAGTCCTTTTTCTCCTTTTACATCAGTAAAGATGGGAATGGAGATGCAAAGAAGCATGTAACTGGATGGGGTTCTAGGAAAGGTTGGTCTGTTAGGGAGCATTAAAACATCAGTTTTAATGCTCCTTAATCTCTCTAAGAAAATTATGGTTGTAACTGTGTTAGAGTCAAAAGATTTCCAAATTGACACCAAAACTGAAACTCAGTAAAGGAAGTGCATCCTCAGAACAGCAGAACTTGGGGTTATTATGGCCACAGAAAATAGGAGTAACTAATGTCCATCAAGGTGTGCTCTGTGAGAAGAAGCAAAATATTAAAACATTCTGAATCAAATTTTAGCTGGCTCAGAAATGTGCAGTTGCTGGCTAAAAAAATACTTGAAGCTCACACAATCTTTTCCAGGTTTTATTCAGAAAGGCAGAGATTTCATTCTAAAACAATTCCCATCCACATGATTTAGTAATTTGCCTGCCTTTTTTGCTCTCCTGATTTATGTGGTCAGTTCTCAAAAGCTATTGCTACAGCTCTTTGAATACCTTTGGGGGAGATTCTTCTTCCTCTGCTCTTGTCACCAACCCTTCCATGCTCTCTTCCTGATCCTGGATGTCATGTTTGTAGCCTTCACCTCAGCTAGAGATATCTTAGTGACCCCTGGCATCCCATTAGCAAAGAAATAACAGGAGCTTGCCCTGTCTAGTCATTATTTGGCTGTAAGTGTTGAAGCAAACTCTCACAGGAAAATGCAAGATAAAAAACTGCAATGAATTTGTGGACAATAAACACTCAGACTATAATGAAAACATGGGTGTCTGAGAGTGATTCCCAGTTCCCAGAAGTGAATGCATAGTCAGGCTGGTTTCCAGCTCCCTGCTGCAGTCAGAGCTCTCCATTGCTCTTACTTCTCAAGGAAAGGAAATCTGAGCAGTCAGGTGGGATGAGAGCTGCAGCCTGCCCTGAGCTGAGCTCTTGGAGACAGGGATTGAGGGAAAATCCCCAGGTGCCTCCATTCTGCTCTTCAGATGCAATCTTGCCAAACTTGGGGGTTTACTGTTCAGAACCAAAGAAGACTGCAATTCTGTCTGCTCTGACTCTGTCACTCAGTATAAGCCACTGCCACTCTCTTTGGTCTTTGTTTCTCATTGCTGAACCGGGATAATGATGATTTCCTAGCAGTCTGAGAGATTAATTAGCATTTACTAAGCTGCAGGGCCCACTTGCAAATTGTGCAAATACATGTTTGTGTATATTCCAATAAATTCTGCATTTGCTGCAGCCCCCCAGCCTGGGACACAATGGAACCACAAAAAATTTTTTTTAAAAAAATTTGGAAAAAAGCATTGTTCTTCTGACAAGCAGAGGCAATAACTCTGAGATACACAGAATACTCCCATCATGGGCTTGAGGCGTTTGTCCCTAAAGTGGTATGAAGATGATGTTGGCTCATTCATGTCCAGTCCTGGGTGCTGAGCTGGAGGAGGTTCCTCTCTCCCATTCCCATGCTGTCCCAAAGGTGGCTGGGATTTGTAATGTAGTGCTGAAGCTCCAAGCCACATGGTAAAACTCTGTACCAGAGACACACAGACAGCCTGGACCGTCTGTCCAACCCTGGGTGTCAAGGTGCCTGGGAGACGGTGGTCACAGCAGGAGCATGAAGGAAGGACCACCAGCAGGGCCTTACCCTCAGAGCTCTCAGTAAATGGTGCACATCCTGACAGCCTGGGCACCAGATAGCGTCCTTCACCCTGTGATCTGAGTCACCAGGCTGCAGCTTTGTGAGTTCTCCTCTGCGGGTTCTCATGAATTAGGAGGTAAAAGCTTGGAAAGATCTGCAATGTCGCCACCCTTTTAATTGCCCACCTATAGTTGCCCATAAACATGCAGCTGATTTTGCTCAAACCTTGCAGCTGACCATGGTGGTTTATACTAGAGCAGCATAGAAAATAAACAGGAATTAGGATCCTTCAAAAAAAAAAAAAAAAGTAAAATTTCTTCTATTTTTGTTCAGAAACAAAAGTATGAAGAAATGTAGCATCTTCCAAGTTACATCCCATGTGGCAATCTTCCAAACCTCTTTCCATATGTTCCTAAGTGTTGAAAGCCCAAATGTTCTCTATCTTGCTGCCAAATTCTGCATCAATCCAAATGACTCTTACAATACAGTTGGATATTGTCTATTGAAAAAAATCCCCTCAGATAGATTGATAATTAAAAATATATTTGATCATTTGAGAGATATGACTGGCCAAGGGGTGCTGTGCTTAAATGGATCATTCATGCTCACATATTTCAAAGCAGAAGGATATCTTTCTGATCTTAATGGAGTTGCCCTGGAAATCCTTAATTGTTACAGAACATATTGCTGAAGAGATTTGAAACTGGGCACAGAGGAGGAGGCAGATGAGCCACAGCAGAGATCTGCACTGCCGGGTGCAGTATGGGGAATGTGTCTGGCTGGCTGCAGAGGGAGGCTTTGGTCTACAACAGACATCAGTGGATTGGTCTCAACCCTGTCTCATTTCAGACAGCCTCACAAAACTAAAGGCTAGGATTTATCCTTGTTTTAAACCAAAGCATAGCTGCTGTTGTAATCCCATCCCTGCAAGTGCTGGGGTACTAGGCAGAGGTCTCGGGATGTGACTGAGGCTACATGTGTTGGTCAGTGCTTCTTGTACACATTTTGTAGCATGGGAGGGAAAGAGAGATTCTCCAGTTTAGGAGCTGAATGTTGCAGCCTCCCATCTGCTGTCCTCTTCTTCAAACCTCTCAAGGTCTATGAGTGATGAAGCTTCATGTAGGTATCTCCATCCAGGAGCTCTCCTTCCTCTTGTGTCTGAAAGCGTTGCATCTCCAAACCTCAGTTTCTGTTTAAAAACTTTCTGTAACTCCAGAGAAGGTTCAGTAATGTACCTGAAAAAGTCAACAAGAGAAAATAAACACGTGCTGGTGTCAGAGCATGGTACTGTGGGCTGGAAGGTTCCCATCTCCAAGAGTTCAGGAGTCCCCTCCAGTGAGTCTGCAACAGGAGTATGGACTGACGTTATGAGTCCACAGCAGCTGCAGATGCCACTGCCTCCACAGCAGAAACAAAACCACAGATACCTGTGCTACATGAGAGTCAGACTGTACCCAAGATACAATGGATAACTTATGTTGGAGGAAACAGGATGAGGTTTGGGGAGCAAACTCTCAAATACTGTAACTTTTGATGTTATTACCAATACATGCTACTAATTTTACGATAAGATCAGATGACAGATGTTGATGGCCTTGGGGATTGAAGACACATCTCTAAAGCATATGAGGCTCAGGTAAACATCCCTTCATGTCCTGAGATTGTCCAAGAAGCATTGCCTTCTTACACAGGAGATACGTTGGGATGCTTTGTCCCATTTTTCACTGCTTTTCCTTTGACTTCTCCTTTCTGTGTACCCCTGGGTCAATTACCACATCCATTAATTCAGCCTAGGAGAAAAACCAGTGAGGGCATTTTTCTGTGCTAGAAGGTATAAAGTAATTGTAGCCAAAACTGTAACAATTAAATAACTGAGACGGAACAATTATGAACCAGATACAAACAGTGATGACTCTGGTACTTAGTACAGAATAGGTCACCTGTGATTTCATGGTGTTAGGGCACAACACTGAGCACAACTGGGCCCTAGTTGTGTTAGTCACCTGGTGCTACCACACTAAAGGAACCGTCCCAGGAGCTAGCAGTGTATTTGGGATAAGGTTTCTGCAAGACATTAAGATCCTGCCTAACACCTATACACCTATACTGGGATGGCAGAGTATCTGCTACAGTTCTTTTGTTGTTCCATAGAACAATGCTTTTTTTTTTTTTTTTTTTTTTTTTTTTTTTTTGCAATGTGTATTTCATACTAGGGATATTTTTTATTTTCTCTGGTACTGTTCCTGCTTTGCATCAGTGTGAGCAAGAGCAGGATCAGGCCTCCAGTTGAATAACTAATGCAGCTGTTTTGCTGAACCAGCTTCCTGGCTGGGAAATTAATCCAGTCAGCTGTGGATCACAAACACCAGTAATAAAAATTTCAAAGATTTCATACATTATTTTTTTTCCTTAATATTTGAAGAGTTACTTTTCTTACAAAATCTGTTAGGCAGATGTTAGGAAGTAATTACTGTACATGAATCAGAAAGAGAATGAACTTCTTAAATTGAACATGAGTGGACTGAGTAAAGAAACTGATGATAGATAAAAAAAAGCTAAAATATATCTGAGTGAAATATGCCAGAATTTGCCTCAGGATTATAAGGAAGAAGGAGCACAGGGCAAGCTCCTGTCATGAGCCATGTCTTCATTGTCTTTCCAACACAAGCAGCCACTGCTTTTTTTATCAACAGCAGAACCATTGAGAGAAATTGGCCCTGGCTGGGCAGGGAGAGTTGCCATCAACACCTAACTTCTAATTGCTTTCTAGGCAATTGCATCAGTGTCCAGTGTGCTGGACAGAGCTACAAACATCACAAAACTAAAATATTCTCAAGTGTCCCATAGAATCCTTAGATCATGAAGTACATAGATATGGCTGATAGGACTGATCATATCAGTTAAACTCTTGTCTCCATGTACAAATTTATTGTAATTTTTATGTATAAATACAAACAATCTTCAAATTATGGTGTCAGGAGTAATAACACCAGAACAATAGGATAGAAAGCAAAACTGTAGGGAAAATGTTGCCCTGAATAATGCAATTGTCCAGGCCATGGTTTTGTCCAGGCCACAATATCCCATATATTTACAAACTTGGGCAATCTTTAGTGGCTGAAAAAGTTGCTGCTTCCACTGTACACAGGGCTGTGATGGATAGATTTTGAGATGAGGTGGGAGTTAGCAATGGTATAATTGGGTAAACAAAATCAGGAGCATTAAGAATGAATTCTGCCCTTAGCTTGCCTCCAGTATTGAGCCCTACTTTTCTCTGCACTGGTTTCTCCTATGTAACATACAGAAATCATTCTTCCTTTCTGAAGTACTTTAAAATCTCAAGTTCAGAGTACTACATTAGAGTTAAATAAAATATCTCAACAACTGATAATAAAAATACTGTGTGTCTTTTTCCATCACTAGCAGTTAATGCCCTTCAGAGATGGGGTTTCTGTAATTACCTTTATGTCACAGTGTGGCTGGAGCAACTGAGGCTGTGATCAAGGAAATGATTCACCTGTACCATGAAAGCTGCCTTAAGATGCTTTTTAGGGACATAAAACAGACCTTCAGATTGTGCTTATTGTCACACATAAAGTCAATTTAATTCAAAATACAAATTTCACATCAGTAACTACAGCCTTCTAAATTCCATCCCAGAGTCTGTAACCTATAAACACCATAAACAGAAATGTTACACAGGAAGCCTTTAAAATTACAAACCAGACAGAATGTCTAATATTTCAAGTCTAATTTACAATATAAAATCTAATTTGAGAAATGCTATGAAGGCATCAGGGTTGAGTGCATTTTAGAACAGCATTTGTCACAAAAAAAGAGCTTGAACATTTGGGTTGCCAAGGCAGAAACAAGCACCACAGACTCTCTTTACCCTTATGGGGATTCATCAAGGTTGTGCAGTGCAGCTGTTGTCTTAGTAAAATAAAGTATCAGCCCCTGGCTGAAGGAAACTGAAACATAATTATGTTATGATGAGCTAGAAAACGTGCAAAGAAAAACTGGAATGCAAAGCATGATAAATGATGCTTTGTCAATTGCAAAGCAGCAAGAAAGGCAGGCAGCACAATAACAACCCTTCTCCAGTCAATGCTTCCAGTTCAGCTACCACTCTAACCATGGCAGGGTAGTGCTAGCTTTTGGCTGTAGCATTTAGCCCTGGTGCAATAATGCTGGGTTTGTAAGAGTGGACTATGCAGTCAGGAATAAAAGTGAGAAAAAAAATGGTCAGGTACTCCTCAAAATTGAGACCATAATTCCTGCTAGAGAAAATTTATAGTGTCGTCTTACTCTGATTTTTATGCATATTAAAATTCCAAGGTTTGGACCTTCTCCTTCAGGTTCCTTTTGATTGTGTGTTCTGTCCCTGAAACCCTTTTTCTGCCAAGGTGACCAACATTTTATGAACATTACAATGGCCATATGCAAGGAAATGCCATTCTGTAAAAACATTCTTTAAGCTGTCTGTGCTCACATTGACAAGGGCAGGTTTTCCCTTCAGGTGAACCACGGAAATTCATTCTAGAGATGTGTACAAATCCAGAGGGAAAATTGGACTAATTATACACCAGTACAGGAAACTTTTATTTAGACATTGCAAAGACAAAAAGGGACAAATGTCTAAAGAAAACCTCTAGATGAAGGGTAGAATGAATAAAAACAACCCAAACCAACCCAGCTGAGGGTTTTTTGGTAGGGCTGCAATGCCCACATGCAGCCCTTGTCCAGCAGAGCTGAGGCTGTGCCCTCTAGTGCTAGCCACAGAACTGAGCTGAGACACCACAGCTAAGCCTCTGCACTCCCAGACCTCTTCATTCCCAAGGCAGAACTATTCTCAGGCAAAAAGGCTGCTAGAATAAGTCCATCAACCTCCCTCCTATGGAAAAAAAAGCTCTAGGGCAGAATTTCCACTCTCATTTTGAATTTCCTGCCTTTGGAAAATGCTTTCCTTTTCATACTAAAAATGTCTCAGAACCTGGTATTAATAAACTTGTGGGGTTTTTAATTAAAAAAAACCAAAACAAAACAAAAAAACAAAAAACAAAAAAACAAAAAAACCCCCAAAAAACCCCAAAAAAACCCCAAAAAGCCAAATGAACCACCCAACAAAATATGTATTGCTTCTATAATGAAAAAAAAACAGTTCTCAAATTAGCATCTATCTCAGATAGGTAATCATCCATTTAAAAGACTGAAACTGATATTCAATTACTGTATTTTTAAGTGTGTATTTTTGCCCTGTCAAATAAGGAGCACAAGGAAGATACTAATCACTCCACTCATACAGCTACTGTTTGCAAGTCACAGATTTGTGACTTTTCATGACAGCATGATTTGTAAATTTTTATTACCTACAAAAAATTAGGACTATTTTTACCACTAATTATTTTTATTTACATGGTAAAATTACTTTTCTATTTGACTGTAGTTTACATCTAGGGGTATTAACCACTTGTAAATTAATCTAATAATTTTATTCCTACTGATTGGAGAAGGTGAGATTACTGAGGGGCAACAAATCAGTGGAACCCTGTGAACAATTTCTGTGATACCCATGTATTCCCTGTGCTTACTCTTCAACCTTTCTCCATTTCACACCAATTTGTGAGGTGGTCCATGAGGCTGTAGAATTTTGCAGAACAATCTTGAGCTACTTATAATTCCTCCTGACATTGTTAAGATTAACCTGATCAATACAATCAATATTTTCGTCTAGTATTTTCTTCCTCAATCTGGGTTGCCTGACACCAAGCTTCTTTTTTGGCTGAAAGACATTAAAATAGATATTTTACAGGCAAGTGAGAACAGTTCATCCCAGCCCCCACTCCTGCCTCATCCCCATACATGTCTTATTCAGAAAAACCAACAGAAAAGCAAAAGCAGATTACAGAAACATGTAAAGGTGAATGACTGGACTCCATCTAAGGATTAATAATAATAATAAAAAAAACAGTCAAAGGGAAGGGCAAATACAATTTAATTACTCAAAACAAACAGCTTTAGTAGCATTGGCTTCTTTGATTTTCACTTGATTTCAATTTTTCCTCTTCATGCTTCGTTTCCCATCACTTCCCACATGTTCTATTGCTTGTGCTGTCTTTTGCTCTCTCTAGTTGCTCCCTGAGTATTGTAATTCCAGCATTTTTCTGATTTTGCAGCAGATTCTTCCATAACCACATACTACTAATATATTTTATTATTCTGTTCTCCTCCTCTGATATTATTTTCCTTCTTCTTGTCAGCAAAAGTTCACTTTGTGGTCCTGGTGAGCAGATTCCCAAATGGTTTAGCACACACAGCCTATCAAACCTACTCCTCAAACAAAACCACTTCTTTAAAATTTAGGAACATGGTGCTGTCATCAAGAGCAGAAGGATTTCATACAGTCTATTTACCATGCCAACATGATAGGATCCATTAAAAATTCATTTTGGAAACAAAAGCCTAACTGCAAAGAAAGTCCTTGTTTCTTGTTCCTTTACCCTACTATCAGAGCTACACACCAGCCCTCTCCTCTCCTCTCCTCTCCTCTCC